>JANAVB010040619.1:5229098-5501598 GCA_029216955.1 Iris pallida | reverse complement strand
TCTAACACATACTAATGCATCCAAGTATCCTACTCAGGTACTCATATATCCTAACTCTAAATCCCCAATAATAGGCCTATGGACAAGTGACCAAATAGCCAATGCCATGCCACCCGAGCCCTGTCTTCAATGACAATAGCCAAAGCCAGAAATTGTGGCACAACCCCGAATTCCTTGCCACAGTCATGAGGACAGACCAATGGGCCTATCCACTAACCAACCAAACCATGGACAAAGCTACCATGTGGCCACATATGCAGAGCATACACACACAGGTTGTTATCCTACATATCTAACATACTTATGGCCAAACCTATCTCCTTATACATACCCATATAACCCAAGGTACATGTGGCTCAAAATGTATGACTTGTGGTAATGGATTGATATCATTTTATGAATTGGCAAAACATGGGGGACTGGAACAAGTGGATGAAATGGTTGGTCATAATCAGTAAAGTAAATGAAAATGAAATGCAGGCATTACAAGATGTTCCAGAAACTTGAACATCAACTGAATGGTATACCAAGGAGTTCGAGGTCTGAACAATAGGGTGGCCAAGCTTCAATACTCTGATACTAAGGGAGTGAACTCTTAGGCTAAGGGCTGCCATGTTGTCACACTATGTGCATTGACCCAGATATCAGATTTGAAGTGACTACACATATGTTCAATGCAGAACATAAGGTAATGCATGAATTGGTATATGTAGGATAGATCATGGTAAGGACTGGGGATATTACATCTAGTTTAGAAGGGACTAGACTTAAAAATAATAGGACTATATAATATCTCATTGATTGAACATGTAAAGAATCAAAAGCTAAGCAAATAAAAAGGGAATGCATTGCAATGGTCTGAACCAATAAGGAACTAAACAAATGGGGATGGAGTGAGCATCTCTATAGTAGACTTAACCTTGATGTATATTGGTCTGGACAAGGAAGTGCAGCAAGGGAAAAGACTGATACTAACTTACCCATATATAAAACTTACTATCTATCAATATATATAGGACTGAGCTTAATTAGAAGAATGGGGACAGAACAGTAGGTGGGGTTCTATGACAGAACATAACACTCTATTAACAGGTTTCCCCAAACCTATTATAATCGACTAAATCAATCCATAACCATAAGTTAACACCCTACAATGCTAACACATAATATAACAAATGTAGAAACCTAATTAAAACTAAATTTAACCAATAAAAGTCCTAAGAGTCATTTCATCGAACACTTGGTGTGCATATCCAATATCCTCGTGATACGCACTCCAAATGGATCCAAACTTGACCCAAAGCATGCCTATATGCTCTATAACACTAGCATGACCTAATCTACCAATTTTACAAACTCTTGATTCCTAATTTCGGGTTTCCCCAAATTTGTACCAAAATGCAATGGAAAGAACCCTCAAATAGGAAGAGGAGAGCCTCAACTCCTCTCTAACGACACTCTAATACAAATGGGGTCCTAAATGAATGTAATTACACTAATGAGATGGAATAGAAGGGTTTAGAGAGCTCATACCAAAAGGGAGATAGATTCCCAATGTAAAATCCCTAGATCTAGAATTACTCCATGCTTCAAGGCTCCAAATCCGTCCAAATCCTTCCTAGCTAGCCAATAGAGCCTTCTCCTCTCCAAAGGGAAGAGAATGAAACGAATTTGGGTTAATTTGGAGAAATTTTGGGTATATGAGCAATTCGGGGAAAAGCTCCTAAATTAGGGCTTGAAATAAAAATAAAAAGAGGAAGAAGATGAAGTGGGGTTTTATAAACAATGTGGGCTGCCATATGATGTTAGGGTTTTGGGCAAGGAAAAAGGTCCACTACACCCCTCTCTTTAGTCATGACAAGTTAGGGATTAAACCTCTCTTCCTAATTAGGTGTTTAGTCAAACCTCTTAGCTAATTTCCCTAATCTATCTAGAGACTAACTAAAGTTCAATTAGGTTAGTCCAAATCATCTACTTGGATGGTCATGACAAAGGCTAACCATTAGTCATTTTTCAAAATAACACATATACACTATTTAATTATTTAAATAATTAACTAAAATATAAAGTTCTAATTTTGAAAATTAATTACCACTCAAGATATAATATGAGATCACACTAACACCTGTAATTAGAAAAAAGTCAAAAATACCCATGTTCCAGGAATGTGGTAGTTACATTTCTGAGTCATTATATGACAATTTCTTTGGATATAAAAACACTAAAGATTAGTAAGATCCAATGTAAGGTTTCCTATGTGGAACAACTTTGATACTCTTAAGGTGATAGGTACACGTGATAAGTTATCATAGCTAGGATTACCAAAGAATTTGAAATAACATATTTAAACATAGCATGTGCTCAAGTTGAATTGCTCAGATATCTTACTTTGTATATATCAAATAGATCAAGGCCAATTTTACTCATGCTATGACATCATAATATATTGAAACTGAATGGATCAAGCATATTATTATGCATATATATGATCTACATATATCTGTCCCTGACATTTGTTTTAAAATTATGCTAAAAGTATGATCTTGTGAATTCTAAAATGAATAGGAACCTACAGCTGCATTTCAAAACATGAAAAATAAAAAGAATGTGGATCTTGATCTCTTGACTAGTGTCGGTTTACTCTTGACGAAGAGTTTGTCCAGAAAATTAATCCTAGAATCATTGAGAAGGATGGGGTTAATCCCATAAGTAAGTCACCAGCAATGGCAACCCAACCGAGTCTGACTGGAGATCCCAAGAAGCCGATTTAATGGGTAGAAACAAGCTGGAGTTAGGTGACTATTATGGAACACTGAAGATTAAATTCTCTTAAGCTAATGCCCAAGTGACTGTATGATGTTTGTACATGGATACCCTATCCCTATGGTGATAGTGTTCCAGTGTAATTTGGTTAGGATGAGTTCTAAAACTCTTAATAGGTCCAAGCATAGTTATGTAGGGTTGACTCCAATCACCAACCATTTGAGGACTTACCGATATGATAGGTCGTCAAGGTCACGACTATAGGACAAGGCGATCATAGACAACTCTCATAAATATAGAAAAGTGTGCATGGCCAATGAAAAGCGCCACCCAATAGACCCAAGAACTGTGGCTTACTATGTGTGTTATTTTCTGATTCTGGTTCAAGAAGTCTGATTCAAGGCATAGTCCATCAAGCACTTATTCTGATAAAGACAATAGTCACTAAGTGAGAATCAAGGCTTTAGTCCATCACATCTACGTATAGTATATCATTGCCCATAAATTCTTCATCTTTACTCCTTCTGAATATTGTTATCTTTGGTTTCGAAATTTGGTTTTTTGGGAGAAATTGTTGTAATAGTTGGTGAAAAATTATTTTTTCTCCATATTATCATGAATCATTTCTTTAACTCCCTAAAATGGTCACATTAGTACCCATTATCACACCTTTATTTCTATTAAATCCTAGTGAAAGACCATTGATATATTAGTTTTTGACATGGTTCCTATATATACATGTCTCCTTCATTGCAAGAGAGAAAAAAAAGTTTCCACTCTCCATAAATTTTGTCTATTCCTCCTACAAACTTCATTCCATTTCAATCATCGACTAGGAGCATTCGGCCAAAGTCTACACATAGACCCAAATCAACTCTTTGGACAGTGCTTCGTGCGCGACTTTTTCGGAGGCCGGTAACTTTAATTTTATTTATTTTTTTACAGATTTTAACAAGAAAATGGTAAATATTTTTAATATATATATATATATAATTCTGCTAGCCCGAGTGGTTAGTGTGGAGGCATGTGGCCCTCGTGGGCGGAGTTCGAATCCCAGTGGGAGCGATTTAGGAAAGTAATTATCATTTCCACACACACACACACACACACACACACACACACACATATATATATATATATATATATATATATATATAGAGAGAGAGAGAAAGAGGAGTGCTCTAGAACCAACCGATTGGTCACGTTGGATTGGAATTGCATGGTTGAGAGTAAATAACTTTAAAAGGTGGTGGAGTCTACACCTTTTAATCACAACCACTAAATTTAAATCCAATCCATAAAACATAGCGTGATTCTATAATACAAAACCAACCGACTAGTTTTAAAATATATATATATATATATATATATATATATATATATATATATATATATATATATATATTGATTGTATTAATATAAAAGCAAATTACAAACAAGCTTCTTGACTATGGAATGACTAGTCCCGATCACTCTAACATCATACTAAATGTTATGCAGCACTCCTATACTTGTAGTTATAAGCCCCTCAAAAATTCGTTGGTTACGCTCCTTCCGTTCGTGTCAGACCGAGGACGCCAACCTGATGCGGACTTCAGCATACTACTTGGTACCTCGTCCTCGCAGCCTGTGTTTCTCCTCCATAATGTCTGGATTCCCTTGTATTCTACCATCTCTCAGTTGGACTTGTTGCTTTGATGAAACCAAATATGGCACGTAAAGGAGCATCCAAAGAATGCTATCACACAAGATGCAGCCCTAGCCTCCAACATGAACGACAGGTCGACCAAGCTGGTCCAGAGTTAGTAATCTTTGCAATGCCACTTTGTACATACATACTTGCATTTTTATACTGAGGTCCTTCGTCCAAATAAAGTCATATCGGGATATTCTAGGGTGTTTGACCCAGACAAAGTTACATGCCACCACAAGGCCAGTCCTAGTCCCTTGCCAAAGCCAAGTATCCGCAAGCAGATCGCTGTCTAGCCTCACTCGCTTGACCTCTGTGCTAAACTGCCTGATATCTGGATGTAGGTCCGGTCGCCATTGCCCCTTTCGGACGATGCTACTTATCTGCTCCTTCCTATGAGTTGCCTCATAAGCTTGCCACCCAACCCTTTCAATGAAGTTGTAATGATCAATCCAAGGATCAAAGGATCAAGCCATAAATTTGTTATCATCCCATCTCGGATGACCCGTGAAATTTCTATCTTCACCTTGCAATGATATTGTAATATGGTTTTAAATACTACCGAACAATTGTTATTATGTCGCTTTGCCCAGAAATTATCCCCCTTCAAGTATTTATTCTTCGTCCATTGAGCCCATAATGACTCACTTGTAAGGTATTTCCAAGTCAACTTCATACCAGCAATATCTTGAAGCACATGCAAGGAGCATAAGCCCACACCGCCTTCCTTTCTCGGTCGACATAGAGTGTGATTGTCACCTTGCCAGATAAAGTTGGCGTAGAGCTTCTTAATTTTTTTAATGGTTGCGGCCACAGAGCATTATAGCTTGTAGCCATTACAGGGCAATAGCGATGATGACTTATCTCACCAACTCAATATGGCCCCCAAAAGATGAACAATGTGCTTGCCATCCTTCCACACTCCATTGTGAATATACGGTAAAACTCTGACAGTTAGCATCCCTAACGTAATTGACAGACAGTGGGATACCCAAGTATTTAACTAGAACCGCTCCTCATTCAACCCCCAGCAGCGGCATTAAGTGAACTAAAGTACGCTTTCCTTTTATCCCTATTCTGATGGAGTCCAAAAAAATGCAAAAAACCTCCATAGTCCAAGCCGATTCTAATAATCCCCTTGTTCATTTTACCAAAATACAATAAGTCATCCGCATATAGAAGATACGACGCATGCGGCTACCCATCTTCTGTACTATTATGATTCTTCGATTATAGACAGCAGAGTCCATGAGGCAAGTAAAATATTCCATCACAAGTATAAAAAGATAAGGCGAGAGTGGATCCCGCTGCATAAGTCTCTCATTGCTCTTTAAGAAGCCATATGGTTGCCCTTATATGAGAATCGAGAAGGTAGACGACGAGATGCATTCTTGTACTCTATCCACCCACAAGCTAGGTTTAACTCCAAGCGAGTTACAGGAAGAGGCAAACAAGTACTACTTTGAAGTGTTCATTGAACATGATTATATCTCTACTTTTTCTGTGTTTGGTATGCAAGATAGAGTAGGGCAATGCTAAAATCCTAGTGCCGGTTGAGATAGAGAAGGTGGAAGTTATAGTCAGGAACGCAGGCCTTAACAAAGCCATCGGACTGGATGGCTTTGGAAGTATGTTCTATAAGAAATAATTGTTGGCCCAATGATTGTATCAAATTTTTGAATATGGTTAATCTGTTAAGTTTAACATTTCATTATCATTAATCTTCATACTATCACCATAGCATTTCTACTTATACTTATACCTTTGGTGATATGTGCTTATTGTTCTACATATTAGTGATATGAGTTTTCATTATATATATCTTAAATTTACTTGAGTTACCAAAATCAAAACTATGTTTTGATTATGGATATTCAATTAAGTTTAACATTATGATATCATTAATATTTATGCTATCATTATAGCTCTTATTCTTAAACTTAGCAGTGTCCTGCTGTGCTTTATCTTATCATATTTGCTACATGTATATTATTTTGTTCGTCTAACATGTACATGCAGAAAAGCAATAAGTAAGATCAATATGGATATATGCAATGAAGAAATTATGGTGGGCCAAAGACGACGGATCCCACAAGGTTTCTCTGAACCACCCGACGACATCTCCGGAGCCACAACTGCTGTCCGGTCAGCGGATGGGGGTCGAGGGGGCAGCGCCCCCCGTCGGAGGTTCGGGGGCGAAGCCCCCAAAAGGTATTCATTTTTCACAAACTGGATATCTTTGGACAATTGTCGTCAAGGAAGAAGCCAACATCTATCAAGGAAAGAAGCCATGCCATGCCATTATCATTTGAAGACTCTGAAGAAGCCTGCACCTGCTACAGTATATCTGGAGTCTGTAATGAGTCTTAGGAATAATTATAAACACAAGAAATTGATGGCAAAATCGAAAGGTAGGGTAGAAATTAGCTCGGGATCATTTTCGGATGAAAACTGGCATAACGACGGTATACCGGTCTATACCGACGGTATACCAATTTTTTTTCACAGAAAGTTTCTGTCTACAAAATCGGCATACCGTCGAAATACCGATCTATACCGACGGTATACAGATTCAGTAATGTTAAAAATCTAACGGTCGAATTTCGAATATTTAATGATCCTAACGGCTATATTTCTAGCCGTTACAATTCTAGACCGATATACCGATGGTATATCGGTTTGTACCGACGGTATACTGATCGTTGACTGAAAAGTTTCCTTTGAGCTCTTTTCAATGCTTTGGTTATAAATAGCCTTGAACCCATTCATTCAAGGTTGATGCTTTGAGCCTAAAAATTTCTAAACCACCAAAGCCTATCCACAAACAACTCTACAAAACTTTTATTTGCCATCCACAAATTGTGTTAGAGTTATTGAGTTGAAAAGTAAGATCTTCATCTTGTTGTATATGGAGATCAAAACCTATTGTGAAAGGTTGAAGTTAGAGAGTCTTCGGATCCAAACCCTCGGTTAAAGTTGGAGATTCTTCGTATCCAAACTCTCGGTTGAAGTCGGAGAGGCCTTCGGACTAAAGCTCCCGTGTAAGAAGTTGGCGGGTTCTTCGGATCCAAATTCGTGTTGAAGTTAACGAGTTCTCCGGATCCAAACTCGTGTGTAACTATTTACTCAAATAGTGGATTAAAGCCGGAAAGAGTTCCGGGACTGGAGTGCCCCTTGGGACGATATCAGGATACATCGTGTGTCGGTATTGTTGTTACTTCTTCTCTTGCACTTATAATTTTAAATTGCCCATTAGCTTGTGCTAAGTGCTTGATTAGTTAGCGTGACCCTATTCACCCCCCCCCCCACTCTAGGGTTCCTATAACAATGGGAGGAGATTAAGTATCAGGTGCAGGATGTGATTTAGGACTTTTTCGTACATGGTAAGTTGCTGAAGGAGTAAAACCACATATGACTAATATTGATTCCAAAAAAGGAGGGTGCTACATCATTGGCAGACTTCAGATCTGTTGCTTATTACAACTATCTGTACAAGTTGGTTACACACCTCATGTGCCGCTGTATGGAGACTATTATGCAGGGGCTAGTTTCACATAATCAAGCTTCTTTCATTAAGGGCAGGGTTTAGCAGACAACCACCTTTGGCTCATGAGATGGTTCGAAACTTCAATAGGCCGGGAGGGAGGACAGAAGGTTTGCATCAAACTCGACATTCACAAGACCTATGATACTTTCAATAGAAAGTTTTTAAGTTATATTATGCTTACTACGAAATTTAGTATATATTATTCACAAAAATAGTTTCGTCACTAATCAATCATCAATCAGTTGTTACTCAGTGACTAATATACCTCCGTCTCTATCGTCCCTCGCTAATTTGCAATATTTTTTTAGTGTACGAACATAACATTGTAGATGCGTAGTTGACCTCGTGGTCAACAAAGCATCGCTGGTAGGAACGCCGACAACTGGCGTCAATCGCTACATACGTCGATGTCTTCGCCTTTGTTAGCAGTGAAATACCTTTGTAAACAAAGTAATTCCCGTGTTTGTTCGGGAGAGGGGGAGATTTGAAGGAGTAATAATATGATCTGCAAACAATCTTATAGAAGAAGAAAAAAATTCGATACGATATGAATAATTATAGGGGAATAGTCCTTTGCTAATATAGTGGATACCTGCAAACTTTTTAATGGCCGGTGAATATTTATTATAAAGGTAGATGGCAATGGATTTTCTTTCTATAGAACCTTCATGATAGCCCTTTTGATCTATTATTTACCAATCACCTTCAAATTGACAAAGTAAGAGAGGAACAAGAAGCAACACCTAACAACTGACAATATAATTAGAGCAATATCTGTTGATTATCGCGGCCTTTTCATACGAAAAAAACAACAAAGAAAGAAAGGGGAAAAAAACTACAACAAAGAAACAACACATATATATACTTGAGAAGAGACTTCTCTAGCATATTTCCACCAGCATATTTTCTGTTTGTTTCATATGTGATCCTTTCATTTTCTTTAAGCCTTGATTGAATTTAGCAGGCAACATATATTCATAGCTAACAATCAAGTGGCCATGGAATTGACTATTTCCATAGTGTCTATTTGATTAAATACACTAGATTCCAACTCTAAATTAACCTCCATTGGTGTACTTTTGGTCCACGATCCTGAAAATTATTTTGGCGCCTTCCTCTTCCTTTGTACCCTTAAGTACTATTCTTTGCCAATGTAATATATGAATATATGATAGTATATGCTTCTTGGCACGGAGAAAAGTGGTGGATGAAGTGGCACTATATATGTTGGTGTTTTTGCTTGTTGGTGTTTTGCTTTAGAAACTGAAAAGATAGTCTCACATTGGAAAAATCAAATTGATGGTTTCTCTATATAAAGCTTTGCTTGTGTTGAGAGATCACATGAAGTGTGGAGAGGCACATGGTTGTCATGTGGGGGCATTTTTCTAGTGGAAAGAAGACTAAAACCAACAAAGAAGCACTAATGCTTTTTGTCATGCTCATGGGATAATTCCCTTGTGGAGCTAAGCCCCGAAGGGGCTTAGCGACTCGGACTTGTACTCGGGCTCAAGGGCATAAAGTGGTGTTTTATTGGCGCACTTTGCATGTCAGCATCGGCTCAAGGCGCATTGTGTGTGCAGTTGATGCGTTCGTCTCTGCGCGAGTCGCAATGCAGGTACAGCAGGCGCGCAGGTGCTACGGTGCTGCGGAGCTGGACGCACGGGTGCTGCGAGGTTACGGCGCACAGGTGCTGTGGCATTGGCGCGCAGGTGCTGCGAGGTTGCGGCGAGCAGGTGCAAGGTACTGCACGCAGGTGCTGCGGGGCTGCAGCGCGTAGATGCTTGGCACTGAGCACACAGGTACCGTGGGCTGTTGTGGGCTTCGCAACTACATGCGCAGGTTTACGGGCTGAGTGGCTATGGGGCACATGTGGCGTACGATGTAACTGACTGAAAGATTTGAACGGTTATGGAAAGATTGAGTTAATTGATCAGATCTGATCTATGTAAGATTTGAATTTTATTCATTTAAATCTTTCCATTATTCGCTCCTACCTTTCGCAATCAGTTAAAGCCAGGAATAGGATTAGGGTTTCGACCCTTCTCTATAAATATTCTCTTCGTACCTTCATTAAGGACTTATGCCAAAATAAAGAGATGAAGAGAGAAGTCATGTCCTCGCCATTGAAGTCCTAAGAAGTTCTTCGAGGTCATAAAGGAGGTGACAGCGAGCGTTCAAGATGTTCTTTCAAACTTGTTGGCTCCTGAGAGAAGCAATAGGACGAATATTGCTTTGAGCAACGGTGATCTTTATCATCCCAACAAAGTTGTTGCATCAACTCCGGTTGAGGGTGATTATTCATATCGTTGCATCAACTCCGATTGGGAGTGATCATTCATCTCGTTGCATCAACTTTGGTTGAAAATGAGTATTCATCTCACTATTAGGAGAATGAATTTTTTGTCTCTTTGGAAATAAGAGTTTGAGATTTCCTTTTTCTATCAAAAGATCTATTTCGGAAATAATAATCTCAAAGCAAGATTCGGATCTGATAGAGAACAACCGTGCACAACTTTTTGATACAAGTTTTATTGAAAAGTTTGATGGGGAGCACTTTAACGTCTAGAAGAGAAAGGTCAGACTCAATCTTCAACTCATGAGCGTCGACTATGTGTTGAAAAATCCTGAACCTTTGATTCCAGAAGGTAAAAATACTCGAAGGATTGCTGAAGCCACGGCTTTGCAGTCGAAGTGGAGGCGGGATAACAACATCTGCAAGTTGTTGATCCAGAACTCCATAGAGGACTCTCTAGCAGAGTTATACAGCAAGACAATCATTGCAAAGGACATATGGGAGTCTGTTAAGAATCTCTATAAGGCAGATGAGAACAGGAACGAGATCTACGTAACCGAAAAGGTCTGGAAGATGCGGTTTGAGGACGATAAAACCATGTTGCCTCAAGTTAAGGAATTCCTCAAGTTACGTCAAAAGCTGGTGGATGACGGCATACCCTTGGTCGATGCTTTTATCGTCGGGGGTATTGTTGCCAAACTCCCACCTAGGTGGAGCAACTTTATCACAGACATGCATCACAAGAAGATGAAAGTAGATTGTCACAACCCGCACCCGCTTTTCGGACGCGATCTCGTGAGCAAGCCAGCTACGTATCGAACGGACTCCAGCCCGACTCGAGTACGTATAAGCTATCCAGAATAGGGTATCATGTCTAATCTAAACTATATCTCAATCCACAAGAATCATATAAATAAGAATGAACAATCATGGGTCATGGTCTGCAGCCCATTAGCATATTGTCCGATTAGACTCCAAGAATAATATGAGTCTATAAAGTAAGCAGAGTATATCATGGGGTGGAATATAATGTACGAGAAGATAATAAAGAAATAACACAAACAAATACATGTATCATGCATCGCAATCCTCTACCATCCCGCTCTGCTAACTAACTCCATACAATCGCTAAACCTGAAGAGATCATCAGGTCCTCAGAGGACTAGCAAGATACATAAAACATGCCTATCTAACAGTTTAATCATGCAATAATATAACCAGGGTATAACAGGAACTAAACATGAGACTGACACGTGGCTACTGACAGGTGGCTAGGAATACGGATACGGGATCAAGTATGCATAAATAAACTGCTGGAAGATCAATAGAATACCAACCGTCGCCGCGAATGTGGACTCGCAGGTCAGTTTCAAGACAAGTCACCCTCGCCCCGTATGTGGACTCTCAGGTGCAAAGGACAACCCTCGCCCCGTGTGTGGACTCGCAGGTTGTAGGAAAGACAAAGGAATAGCAGTTCACTCACACATACTTGCAGACACGACTCAGTCAAGATACAGGTGAAGACACGGTACAACTCAGTCATGACACAGGTAAGGACAACGCGAGCATGATCCATGACGTAAACAAGCCTGGTATAACTACACTATCAAGTCATGAAATACTGATATACAAGCAAGACAATAAACTGGTAAACGCGGTATCATATAAATCTATAACAACTAAGGTAACTAAAGATAACATACTACAACAGATGTACTATAAGCATGAAAGTAAACTGTAGAGGGAGGCAAGGAATACTTGCCTAGAGGTTGCACGCAGATCCATCAAAATACAGTCAACTGCTAAGCCATAACGTCCAAATCATCACAACTGTCTCCGAAAGCTGAAACAGACATCGTCAACATTCTCAGAATAGTCAATTTACCTAGGATTGCCTGTCCTTATGTCCAATTCTGGACACAGGGGGCAAAACAGTAATTTTGGGCAAAAACGATGTCCGTCGTTGGACCCGCTTTGCACCGAATAGCATGCCAGAGTCAGTGGTCTCTAAAGCCATCAAACTACATGTCAACAGGTCCGGTTTTCCGATACGAACCCAATCGTATGTCCAAAGTTGGATTTCGGCGGGCCGTGCACAAAATCGCCCGTTGAATCGGACCGTAGGGCCCGCAAAACGGCGATCCAATCAACTCTCAGAATTGGACCAAACTTGGCATACCGGACCAAAAAAATGATACGGTCCTGTTGGCGCAAGTTTTGTCTCGATATGATGAGCATGCACAAATTAATTAGGGAATTTGCAAAGAGGTCGATACGGTGAATTTCGACGGATACGCATCAAATTCGTCGTGCACACGTGACCAATTTGAATTTCGTCAAAGTCCACACACCCGCAATATCCATACGCGCCTTTCGATGCTTACGGTGTGTGACAACGTCGCCCGGATTGGCGGGACGCATGTTGTATCGAAGAATTTCCAAGTTTTGAAAACAGGTTTTTGTCAAAGTTTGGGATCCAATTTCTCGACGTGTAGTCGATGTAATCGGGTTCTGCGAATTGGGTCGTGAAGCCCTATATGTTGTCTAGGACTGTGTTCAAGTAGATTTCTAAATACTGCTATGGCTAGACAGAAATTTTCCTTCCAATATGGGGTTGGGGCTGATTTATATGTCCTATTTAAGAACAATTTTTGGGCGATGTTCGTGTCGATTTATCTAGCAAATTAGGGCTTCTAAATTTAAACTAATAGAAGGAGATCGAAGTGGTATAGGTTAGGATTGTACCTGAGAAATTGGTTTAGGAAATCGT
Source organism: Iris pallida (assembly GCA_029216955.1). Classification (NCBI taxonomy): domain Eukaryota; kingdom Viridiplantae; phylum Streptophyta; class Magnoliopsida; order Asparagales; family Iridaceae; genus Iris; species Iris pallida. The sequence continues at coordinate 5,488,535 of JANAVB010040619.1, read as the reverse complement.
CGAGCGATGTGGGAGAAAACGCGACCTGAAAATCCCCGATTACTGTCGCCGCTGCTGCGAACTGCTGGCCTGGTTTGGCCGGCCTCCGGCGGCTCTGCCGCCGGCCGACTGCTACCCACGGTGGAGCTGGTGCAAGCGCGAGGCAGGGGCGCGGTCGTGGGTTAGGGTTTCGAGTTCCTTCCTCTTTTTTCGATATATATATATATATATATATATATATATATATATATATACGTACATACGAGCATGCCAAAGGAATTCGGCCACAGTCGGCTTTGGTTCTGTGAGGAATTAAGTTTGAAGCCCTGGGTGGGCTGGCTTGCTTGGCCTGGAATGGGTTTGCTGCTATATGCTCGGTTCAGTGGTGGGGGAAAACGTTGGATTGGGCCGGCCTGGCTGGCTGGGTTTTCCTGGGCCGGCCCGGGCTGCTATTTCTTATTCTTTTCCTTTTTTATTTATATACAACTAAGTATATATATTTACATATACCTACAATTATACCTACATTTATATATACACCCATACACATATACACTTCGTATGTAATATATATACTATATATACATACATTTATTTATATATACATACTAATTTACACGTATACACATATATATATTTATATATTTACATATATATTGACATATACATATATTTATATATATGTACACCTACACAATATATAATATTTATTTATATACATTCATACACATATATGCTTTCACACATATATTATATTTTTATACATATATATATATATATATATATATATATATATATATATATATATATATATATATATATATATATATATATATATATATTTATATTTACACACATCTATTTATATATATCTATATTTACACACATCTATTTATATATATCTATATTTACACACATCTCTTTATATATATACCTCATATATATATATATATATATATATATTATATTTTTATACATATATATATATATATATTTTTTTTACCTCATATATACATATATATATATATATATATTTTTATACATATATATACATATATATATATATATATATATATATATATATATATATATATATATATATATATATATATATATATATTATATATATATATATTTTATGTAATATATATATATATATATTTTTTTTTATGTAATATATATATATATATATATATATATATATATATATATATATATATATATATATATATACATATCAAAAAAATACTCAATTAACCAATATAATAATATCTAATAGTAATAAACATATTTATTTAATCACCACAAATTAATAAAATAACAATAAGATAATTAAATGGTGGTTTGGTGAATCCATACTATTCACCTTTATCCAGGTCCAGAAAATTGTACAAATATTGTAAATCAATATTTAATAATAAAAATACCAATTTTGTGTACAATTATTCAAACAATTAAAAATGCACATCATTACCTAAAATAATTTAGAAAATATTTGTACACACAAAATATGCCTACATGGTCGTCTTTGGTCTTACTATATACCTACAAAGGCTTGTATTCGGTTTGGGACAGTTCGTGCTAAGTTGGTACAATCGGGTCATCTAAAATTAATATATCTAATTAATGAATAAATAATTCATCGGTAGGGGTTAAGTCACAACTTAGCCTGATTTTCCTAGTTAGGGCATCACTATGGCTCAGTCTTCCCTGGCATGGCTAATACACTAGTCAAGGCACGCCACTGCACTATCCGTGCCATGATTCCTAGTCGTTTGGTACTCCAAAACTCAACTATGGCTAAAGTCATCTACCGTAATAATTAACTAAATAATTATTTATAAAATCATAATTCACCATTTTAATCAAATAAATAAAATAAAAAAATATTCCAAAAATTTCCGGAAAGGGGAGCTACATAGATCTGGAACGTCTCTTACACTGGATACATGTTGAAGACGAGTTGAGGGCTCAACTCAAAGTGGACGCCTTGTCCAAGCAGATGGCTAAGGTAAATATGGTGCAAGAAGGAAGTTCTAAAGGGAAGCAAAAGGCTCCCTACCAAAAGAAGAAAGACGTTCACTATCTGAAAGTAAAGTCGGTTCAGTTCAAGCCCAAGTCCAAAGAACCTGGGACTTGTTTCAACTGTGGTAAGAAAGGCCAATGGAAGAGGGACTGCAAAGAAAAACCAAAACAAAAGGAGCAAGGTGAGGCTAACTTTGTTGCTATAATTGCATAGGTTGACTCAACTAAGAATGACACGGACTGGTGGATAGACACTGGGACCTCGTGTCATATTTGCTCAAAGAAGGAGTGGTTTACCACGTACCTATCTGTCTCAGAGAAGGTTATGGTGGCGAACTAGACACAAGATGAAGTACTCGGGATCGGGACGGTGGTATTGAAACTGACTTCGGGGAAGTCGCTGATGCTTCTAAATGTGAAGCATGTACCGGCCATAGCCGAAAACCTGGTCTCGGATAATCTGCTCTACAATACAGGCTTGAGGAAGGATATTAACGCTGGTCAAGTCATTATGTCCTACAAAGGAACATACTTCGGGAAGACTTTTTGCACAGAAGGGATTTCTAAACTTCAACTTGTTACTCCTATGAAGATAGTGAATGCAGTTTCTTCTTCTGGTTATTCTCTTGAGTTGTGGTATAATAGACTAGGACCCGAGAAGTGGGTACGTCCAGCCTACGCTGCAGTATCGGCGGTAGAACGTTGTCCTAGGTCACAACATCTAACACAGTATAAGTATAACTGCAAAAGATATACTCTTCGCACGAAGGACAAATAGTAGGTGCATCTCAATCATAATCTAAGGTAGAAATAGCACGATATAATAAATATGAAAATTTTAAAGTAAGTACAAACAGAAGGAAAATAAGTCTAAGTGTCTATACGACACAATAACAACAACAAAACATAACGCATCTCAAGTCTCAAATGACAATAACAAAGTAAGATAAAGCCTAACTAAACTAGTCTAGGCAGTAGGGGTGATATCATCAGCTAGAGCTGGGTCCTCCTGAGAGTCCAGCTCGCAAGTGTCGTCTACGTCTGCTCTATAGTACGTAGGACAGAAATCCTCAGCGTTATCTGTAATATTTTTAACAGGTCCAGCCAGGACAGGAACGAGCATAATACATCTCACGTAGTTCATATCATGGCAGGAATTGTAAAGCATGCAAAAGAGTAAGATACATAAACTGTAAGAAGATGTATACGAAAATAAGAGAGATATTTGTAAACTAGAAATATATACAAGATAAGTAAGAACTGTAAGTGACTAGTGATTCAGTGCACAAGACGGTTATATAAACGGCACGATGTTGCACATGAGTAATCTACAGAGGTTCACACGAGTAACTACAAGATTGATCACATAACCACTTCTACTCCCCCATCCCCAATCAATACACAAGGATCCAGTCAAGTTATGTTATTGCACAAGAAGTATAGTTGTACACGATGATCATGTGAGCACATGAGAGTACACGATTTCACATGATTTGTACATGAATAACACAAACACAAGGAGTACACGATGCCCATGATAAAGTACACGAACACGAAATACCCGATGTATTCGCTAAGGTGATAACATCGCATGAAAAGATCCATATAGTACCAATCCGTCATAACAAGTGTCAGCATCAAGTAAAGTAATCTAGAGCTTGAATATAGGTCCTAGCAAGTATCAAAAGATCAGAGAATGTACTCGCCAGAAATTCGAATGTCCGTAAGAATATAAAGTCCGAAGCGAGGTAACTGAGCCCTATTTAGAGCAACACAAGTCATGATGTATACAAAGGTATTATAATTTGAAGAGTACAATGCATCTACATGTTTCTAGGTCAATTTAGACCAAAGTCAACTCTTGGTCAACTCTAGTCAACTGTAAAAGTCAAAGTAGGTTAACTCTAGTCAAATTAGGTCAAACTAGTTAGGGTTTGGTCAATCTTGGTCAACTAGTCTAAGTTAGTCTAATCTAGGCTTAACAAGTCAATTCTAGGTTTAATAAGTCAACTCCAACTATTCAACACATAGCCTAGGCAAACTAGCTATACTAAACACACAAAGCTAAATCATAGTCTAGCACTATATCTAACTAGCTAGGCACACAACCAAGTAATCTAGTATAGTATCACATTCACATTTAAATTTCATTCACATATATAAACAATATATATAGGGTATATATATAGGTACTACATATATATGTATATACATAGAGAATGAATGATGGCACATATATAGGTTGTGTGTGTGCATATACATTGTATAGCAGTAGGTAAGGTTGAACTTCCAGTTAACATACATGCAAACACACATCCCAAAACCAGTTTTCATGTTTCAGTTAAATCCCAGTTTCAGTTTAAGGTTTTACAATCAAACAACTCTTAGTTTTTATAAATGAAATAATTCTCAGGTAATTCATTTGTTCTCAGTTAAAGGGTGAAACTCAATTCTCAGCTTATAAAACAGTTCTCAGGTTATACTTTTCAAGTTCTCAGGTTTTACTCAATGGTTCTCAGGTTTTGGGTAATTGAAATCAGTGAACTACAACCTCAGTTTAACATATAAAGTACCCAGAATTCTTATTAAATTCAATTCACAGCTTCATCAATACACTGAGGTTTATATTACCAAACCGAACTTAGCTTTATACAACAGTACAATGCAAATTTACCTACATACATGCTTCTCAGTTTTCACAGTTTAACATATGCAACTAAACTCAGATTTCAGTTTTCATGCATGAACTAACAATCTCAGGTTTAACAAAAATATAAAGCCCATTCTCAGGTTCGAAAAAAATAGTTCTCGGGTTCATACACAAAGAAAAAAATCTCAGTTTTAGATTTAGGCCTGAACTATACTGTTTGGTCAGGAATTTATGGAATTCGAATACAACCCCAGTCCATTCGAATCCCAGTTATCTACACATCCTATTAGTGCATTTTTAACATGTATAATTCGTATTTAAACAAATTAAATTTAGTTTAGAGTACATTAATCCCCATAATCGAACACACAGTATCAGCCTATATTCGAACATGAACAACCTTCAAATTCAATCCAAAACTAAATCCAAATCCAAATTAAATTGTGTACAGAGGTGTAGGTGTATTACACGTGTCATGGGGTATCATTTCGTGTCCACATAGCTGGACACGAAGTGTCCAAAATAGGCTAAACGTTTATCAGTAATACAGTGAACCTAGGTCTCATACAGAGGTGTCGGGGTCTCGTGGACATGCCATAAGACACGTGGAGCCACATGCTCGTGTCTAGAGTGAGTCTAGGTGTAGATGAATGTGTCTAGGTGTCTGTATCATTTCTAACATGAGTCAGGGTGTGATACGAAGTACGTATCATAGAGGAAACATCGACGGTACGCGCACTGTGTAAATTCAATGCGGGGCCGATTTCTCCTCGTGTGGTGACCCATTTCACCTGAGATTTTGGGGGCATGCTGTCAGTGTATGCCCCCACATGTCCACCAAAAATTGTGTCACACGAAGCCGTGTCATGTCCTACAGAGGGCTCAAGCAGCAGGGGCGCACGAGCCTCGTACGATATCTCGTGTATGAGGTGCGTGTCCAATTTGGACACAAAAAGCAAACAGAAATCAACTCAGTCAGCATAGATACAAATCCCTACATATAGGGATATACATTCATGAAATTAGTTTTGAAAAAGATAAACAAAACATTGGTTTAGGCATTTCATCAAACATAGTTTATAGATGACTGATACATGTCCAATACGGACACAAAATGGACACAAATTCCTACAAAACTTGGGCTACACCTAGGAGAACCCTAAATGGATGCGTTATATAAAGAAATCAGTAATTTATTAGGGTTTGTAGGGTTTTACCTGTTGAGAGTTCAAACTCAATTTAAAGGGCTCCAAAATGAGAAGTTCCCTTCCTCAAGCGATGTCCAATTGAGCTCCACTTCTTGCAAGCAAGCCCCCACTTCTGAAATGAATCCCACTGCAAGAGAGTAGCCTCAATTTGGGGTCAATTTGGATAAAAGGGGAGGAATTTGGGGAAGAACTAGTTAGGGTTCTTTGTAGGTGTTAAAAGTGGCAAGGGTTTTCTTAAGGATACTTTATAGGAGGGCGAATTACTATTTGTGGCTGCCACTAGATGAATTAGGGTTAGGTTTAGATGTAGATGAGTGGCTAAGGTTTTTCCACCCAATTTCAAGTCCTCCCATTGGTTCAACTAGTCCTAAGTCTTTCTTTTTTACAAATATCCTAAGGATAAAATATCCTACTTAGAATTATCTAGATATTGTTAATCTTGTCACTTAGTAGGTTATCATAATCAAGATTCTATGATCAAGGCTAATCTAGATTAGGCTAAGATTCTAGGTCAAGTCTCAACTAAACAAATAGCACATATTTAATTAATAAAACTTTAAAATCACCAAAAAGTTAAAATAACCAAAATATCCTCAAGCCAAAAATGTGGTAGAGACATGATTGCTCTGAGCACAATTCATAAGATGGTAATCCATCAGATGGATGTTAAGACCGCTTTCCTGAATGGTGAATTGACCGAAGAGATTTACATACAACAGCCAAAAGTGTCATGACCCGCACCCAGTATAAGGGCACGAGGCATGGGTACGTCCAGCCTACGCCGCAGTATCGGCGGTAGAACGTTGTCCTGGGTCCAACATCTAACACAGTCTAGGAAATACTCCGAATGAAGAATGATATATAAATGGTAATACTCAATCACAATAACTAAGATAGAATGGAAAAAAGATAATCACAGCAGAGAGTTATAATATAAATATAAATCTCGGTGTAAACCACACCATACAAGTCTTAATACAATCACAAAGTCTCAAAACTAAAAGATGATATAAGTCTAATCTAACTCAAGGCAAGTCCTCAGCGACTACTGAACCCTGCTGAGGGTCCAGGTCACCTATGTCAACTAGGCCCGCTCCATAGTAAGTGTCGCAGTAATCCTCATCATCTGTAATATTTTAACAGGTCCAGTCAGGACAGAAACGAATACATATCTCTCACATAGTTCATAACATAAAAGAAAATATAAAACAAGCCATGGAATAATATACATGAACTGCTGATAAGGAAATGAGACTGTAAAAGAGAGAACGTGATATAGGGAAATAGATATACAAGATATAATAAAGAACGGAACTAACTACGTGACGTAGAGCACAATCTGGTTATGTAAACTAACTTAGGTTATACATGACTTAAATCTAGTTTGGAGTTATACATGAAAATGGTGTAGATCACATAACCAAATAAATACTCCTCCTACCCCAATCAGTACATAAGGATCTGTCCAGGTTATGTTATTGCACATGAAAGTAGTACGTCCATATGTACACTGGGTTATACATGAAGGCTCACATGATCATGAGTGTACAGGAATATTACATGAGTATACATGAATAAGTACGAATACAATGAGTAGACGATGCACATAATAAAGTACATGAGCACAATGTACCCAATTTATCCGAGGGGATAACATTGCATGAAGAGATCCATATAGTACTAATCCGTGATATATCGTGACAGCAACAAGTAAACTAGTCTATAACAAGTAAATATGTCCAAGCAAGAATGAAACGGTCAGAGAATGTACTCGCCTGACAATCTGAGCTACTGATGAGAATGTGTAACTGTACTGGAGTGATGTAAACCTATTTAAAACAACCACAAGTCACAACAAGATCTAACATATCATAAGGAATGCCTATAATACACTTCTACATGATTCTAGGTCCTTCTTGGTCAAAGTCAACCCTCGGTCGACTCTGGTCAAACCTGGTCAACTCTGGTCAAACCTGGTCAACTCAAGGTCAATTAGTCCGTTTACTAATTTCTAGGTCATACACAAGTTTTTGGGTCATTCGAAGTTCGTTTGAGTCGATTTGGATCAAGTTTGACCCAAAGTTGACATTTGTCAACTTGGTCAACTTGTCGGCCAATTCGACCAAACTAGGCTCCTAACGATGATCCTAATCTGTCCAAACACTTCCTATAGTCATATCACAAGAAATTATTACATTACTTATATTTATACATTTATCACAATTCATACAGATATATATATATACATACATACATACACAAATATATATATATATATATATATATATATATATATATATATTTAAATCCTAAACTTTATTGAAAAGTAGGCGCAAAATGCCGAAGCCTATACAAGTAAGCGCAAAAATGCGACAAAAGGACAGAAAACGAAAAGCGCGAGGCGCACACACAAAAAAGGGGAGGGCGGCCTAAGCCAGGGCCTCCCAGAACGAGTTGGAGATGTGAGAGCAGCGTCTCCAAGCTTTGAAGCATTGTCTGATGACCTCTCTGTACAACTGAGGCGGGGAGGATTTTTCGGCCTTCATATTTGAATTTGTTCCTATTTTTTCATAGAACCCAAATCCCGACGGCTACTACGATCTGATGTCCGTGGGATCAGCTCCAGTGGGCCAGGAGATCGTAGAAGCCCCCAGTCGGCTGAACCATACTAAGTCTATTGTAAATCATAGACCAAAGGTTAGTAGCCAACTCCCCCAAAAGAAAGACGTGCTCTGCAGATTCCGTTGTGTGCTCCTTGCAGCAGTGACATCTCGAAGCGAGGCTGAATCCCATGGAACTGATGGTGTCATCCGTCGGAATCTTCCGGCAAAGAGAGCGCCATATGAGAATAGACCATTTGATGGGAATGCATGCCTGCCAAAACTTGGCATAAATAATATTAGACAGCCCGCTGCCTCTGACCACCAGTCAGGCGGAAGCCAAAGTGAATGACCCACTCGGGTTGGGGGACCATCTCCAAGTGTCGATCATGTTAGTAATCTGGAGATTAGCAGCAAGAAGTCTATTTTTTGCTGGCTGGCCTAGCCAATTTCTAACCTTCCTCCAATTCCATCGGGAGCTGCCCTCCCAAAGGTTCCTAATAGCGGACCCCGGAGGAGTAAGAATGTTGGGATGTATGATGTCATCTCCTAACCACCGCTCCAGACATGCAGGAGAGCGGCCGTCGCCCAACTGAAGCCGGATAAGGGATTCAGCAGTGATGCAGCCCCGAATAATACGGCACCACGATGCCGAGGATCTGTTATTAGAGCTCGCCTCTGACAGATGGGAGAATCTGGAATACCTAGCTCTCATGAACTTCGTCCATAAAGGGGTCTCGGTACGTAACTTCCACCATAACTTAAGGGAGTAGGCGTCCACAATGTGGGTAAGCCTGCAGAAGCCCAGACCTCCTTCTTCAGTAGGTTTGGCCATCGTCTTCCAACCGGCCCAGTAATGTTTGTTCTTGCCGTCTCTTTGTCCCGAGAAGAACTTGGCGAAGAGGGATTCGAGAGAGTGGAGCACCTTCTTAGGAGGGGAGCAGACGAGTAGGGTGTACATCGGGATTGATGATAGAACGTGTTTGATGAGGATCGTTTTGCCCCTGGGGATAAGGTGGCATTGTGCCATCCTGCAATAAGTTTGCGGATCCTGTCTACGAGGTGCTCGTATATTCCTGAGTTGGCCCTACCATACACAAGCGGGCACCCGAGATATTGGAAAGGGGGATAGGCCGTGCTGAAGAAGGTCATGTTGGCGAACAAAGTTGAGCGTGTTCTGTCAGCTTTGTGATGGGTGTAGATGACGCTCTTGTTATTGTTGACGCACTGACCGGAGTGGGTGGTGTATCTGGTGATCGTTTGTATGACTGCCTCGATCGATCCGCTGTCTCCAGAGGAGAAGATGAGGATGTCGTCAGCGTAAGCCAGGTGAGTGATGAGAGGGTAGCCGGTGGTAGTGTAGAAGTGGTTGAAGCCAGGCATATTGGGCATACTATTAAGGCTTCTGCTGAGGGCCTCGGCCGCAATGATGAAGATGGTGGACGAGAGCGGGTCCCCCTGTCTAATACCCCGAGTGGAACAAAAGAATCCTGCCGCCTGGCCATTGATGACGGTGGAGAACCATGCGTTGTAGATCGATCTGAAAACGATGTCAATCCATGGTTCGGCGAAGCCAAAGGCTCTGAATATCCAGATCATGAATTGCCAGTCCAGCCGGTCATACGCCTTCTCCATGTCGAGTTTGATGGCCACGTTCCCCCCTCGACTGGAACTTCATATACGTGATCATCTCTTGGGCTAGGAGTATGTTGTCTGAAATATTGCGGCCTTTGACAAACCCGCTTTGCTGTTCGAAAATGATCTTGGAGAGGAGGTCGGACATCCGATTGGCGACGATCTTAGACATGATCTTGTTGGTGAAGGTGCAGAGGCTGATCGGTCGGAAGTCTTTAAAGGTTTTAGGATTGTCTATCTTGGGGAAATACTTTAGTGGCTTCAACTAAGTCTGTTTTAATGATGTCCCAGCAAGCTCTGAAGAAGAGCCCGTTAAAGCCGTCCGGCCCAGGGGCACTGTGCTCGTTAATGGACCAGACTGCCGCTTTAACCTCCTCCTCCGAAGTTGTGGCCAGCAAGGTTGTATTATCGTGTTCGCTAATGAGGGAAGGAATAACTGACAGTAGCGTCAAAGTGTTAACGACTCGGTCTTTGGTGAAGAGGTTAGAGTAGTAGTTCACAGCCGCAGCCTGAATATCGGCCTGGTCGTCCACTAGATTTTCGTTTTCGTCGAGAATCCGGTGTAATTTTAATTTGTTTCTGCGTCCTTTGACGCAAGCATGGATGTGAAACCCGTAAATTTTAGTTTTATTTAAATAATTTATTTACTAAATTATTATTATTATTATTTCAGGAAAACATATTTTTTTAGAAATATTATAAAACTTGGAATTTGATTATTGGACCAGACCTGTACCGAAACTCGTTCCCGAGTCCCGAACCCGTCTAGAACTCTTCATTTTTCAAATAATTAATTAAATATTTAATTAGCTAATTATTATTCTAAAATCATTATAAATTGTTAATTTAGGAAAAATTGTATTTTTAAAAAAACTATCATTCCTGGATTTTTAGTGTTGGTACTGACCCGAACCTGTCCTGAACCCATTTCAAAAAAATTGAACCCAATTCCGGTTTTCAAAACCATTCTTAAGTATTATAGGATATATTCATATTTTTAAACAAAAGAATTCTTTTTAAATTCTTTTCATTAAAATCTCTTCACAACCTTTTCTTTTTTCATTCATTCAGCAGAAGGAAAGAAAACCTTTCCTCTTCCAAACGTGCGCGAGCGGCCGACTTCCTCGGCTTCCACAACCGGCCACCCCGACTCCTCCTTTCCCCTTCCCGTAACCACCCAGTTCATTTTTCTTATAAAACCCCATCTTCTTCTCCACTCTCCATCCTCACTCACTCACCATTTTTCCCAAATCCCTAACCCCGTGCCCTAGCTTCCCGAACGGAGCTTTCCCGCCGGCGACCCTCCGCCTGAGCCACGTCATTCCGGCGAGTCTCGCCCCGAACCACTCCGATCCGCACCCTCCGGCCCGACCCACAGCCCAACGCCCCACTGCCGGCCGCCTCCCGCAAGCCGCCGGCCTCCCTCCGCCGGGCTGCTGTGCCCTAGGCCGAGCGCCCACGGTGGCCGCCCCTGGCCGTCTCCGGCGTAGCCGCCCCGCCTCCTCTCCGGTTTCCCCAAGCTCGGACGTGCCCTAGTCGAGCTCCGAGCCCGTCCTACTTTTCGGTGACCCGCAGTTTTCGCGGATCCGAATCCGGCGCTGTCCCAGACCCTTCGGGCCTGCCGCAAGCAGCCGTACGTCCGACCCCTGTCGACCGTGCTTTCCGGAGCCAACCTACCGTTCCCGTACGTTGAGTTCGCGCTGTCTGATCCCTTTGTCCCGAGACGATTCTCTGTCCGCGTTCCGCGGTCTGTCATTTCTCTGACCGTAGGTTTGCTGCTGTTCGGACGCTGTTCCGAGAAGTTTTTCCCGTTGTCTGCGTGGATTTTCTATCTCTATTTTATCTGAGAGCTCTAGCCGAGCACCCGAGGTATATTTTCGTGTCCCTCTTATTGTCGATGATGATTCTTGGTCCCCGATCCCATTACGGGATTCGGTTAGATGATTCGAATTCGGAAATTCCGAAGTTCGTTTGATATTTTCTTGGGTTGGTTTCGTTTTGGAGAATAATAGTTATGTGGTTTCTTTCCAGTGGCTTCTCGGAAATTTCGAGTTAGTTTCGGAAAGTTTCTGTTGGATTGGCTTTGAGAGTTTAATCTCTATGTTGGTTTGTTTATGTGATTGCTCGGGTTTTCGAGTAATTTCGGGTTTTCCGCGTATTCTTCGGAAACATATTTTTGTGAATTATTAATCCTTGTGGTGGAATTTAAATTATGGGTTTTCCCTGGTTTGGGATATATATATATATATATATATTGGTATTGTGGCACATTTTCCCAGTTTTGGGTTGTCGCAGATATAGAGGAGATGCTGCCCAATTTTTCGGAAATATTTTTAAACGGATTTTTCGTATAAATCGAACTTTTGCAAAACATTTTGGATTTGTCGGCTTTCGGATTTATGGATTTATGTACCACCTTTTAGGCGACGACCTTATAGGTCGAATGAGCCTGGCGAAGTACAAACGCTATAGGGTTCCTGTACGTTGAGACGCCAGCCAATAATATGACGATTGGACCAAGTCTGAGACTCGTATTATATTTTAATTTAATTTATTGATTTTATTTTGTAATTAAATTGTAGGACAATTTTTAGAACTAACCAATGTTTCTTCTTATTTCAATTCGTGAAAATGGTTTGTAAGGGCATAAGCCCAGCTTTTATTTTCTGTGGTTTTGTAATAAGTTAGGGTAGTTTTAATCTTTTTTGTTTTGTGGTTGGCGTAACACGTAAAAAATAGTAAAATAATTATTTTATAGAAAATCAATATTATTTTCTTACATTAAATAAATTAGGAAAAATTTTAAGTTTATTATTTAAACAAATTTTACGTTATCTCATTTAAAGAAAAATATTAATTTTATATATAATTCAAAATACAAAGTTTTACCAAATAAATCAATAACTACGAGTTTTTCCAGATACAAAGTTAAATTGACTTTTTCTTTGTAAGTTAGAAACTCACCTCGATAAGCGTGTTCTGGTAGATTTGTAAATAACATAAAATTGACTAGGATCAAATACTAGAGATTGTAACTAGCACACCAAGATATGGATTAATATTGGTAGTAAGTCAGGAATTCTCAATTGTAGGGTTTCGAGGACTGTACTAGCATCACCCCGGAATCAACAATCGAATCCAGTCAATAAAACAAAGACAAATACATTTTTGTGGTAGATTACAATTAGTTAATAATTGTTTTAATGTAAGTTTAAACCACGATACAACACGGAACACTCTTTGAGAGCGTTGACTGTAACTAATGTAACTATTGGGGACTGGGGGAATAGTGTAATGAGTATGACCATACTGTAACAAATTCCATATCCTTTTCTGTAACAAACCCAAGCCGGTCATATTTTATTGCCTATTCACATCACAGAACTGTAACTGTTTTAAAACTGTAACTGCTTAAATTGTTGATTTCAAAATAGTTTAAAAGTGCATAATTCCATTATTAATTTCAATTGTTAAAATATCATGAATTTGTACTTTGCTCCCTCCTGACTGGAGACCAACATTTTAGGTGATTGAGTCGTTGAAGATCTGATGCCTGTTTCCGCAGAACCTGGAACCCAAGATCAGTAGAGCTGGATAGTAAATTTTTAGTAAACAATGTATCAATTGTAGTTGTTGTAATTAATAGTTGTTGTATTTCAGAAATTTTAAATTAAATAAAAGATTTTTTTATATTCGTTAGAATTTTATCTGCATATGTTTCACTACTGAATACAGCTTACTGCCGCTGTCTTAACAACGGTGCAGGCTGGGCATGATCCGATTCGACCCAAGTACTTGGGACTGGGTCGTGACATATTTTTAGTGGTGGCCCATGCAGGTCAGATCTGTAAATTGGTCTAGTCAACTTAGTCTAGACCATCGCACAGTTCTGTAACTTGACGTAGGGATAGTTGAGACTTTAGGAAAACAGACTTTAGAAACAAACTAGAACACTTAGATGATATACACCATGTTACATTATAGGGCCGAAAAATTATTTACTTAAATATTTATTTTTGTCTGCTTATAGATTCGTAGGATACCTTGTTTGTGTTTGTACCTAAACCTTATCTAGATTAGACTGATTGTACATTTGAGTGTCCCATGATTTTCGAGATTATTTTTCTACCGTAATTTCCAGATTCTAGTATACCTTAGGATTCATATAAGATTGAATTCTTTGGTCTTCTTCTTCTTTATCAAACCTAAATTTCGAATTCTTTATTACTTCTCTACCTTTAATTGAAATCTTGATTCGTTCGCTATATAGAATTTCGAATTCTCTTAGCAACCCTGATAAATTCTTATCTACCCAATATATATCTACAACCATTATCCAATCTTTTGCCTTGATCTTCTTTCCAAATGACTAACTTTCTCGGAATCAATCCTGAATCAAAATTCTCCTGGGATCATTTAAACCTCAAGGTCAATTATTACCAGAAGAATTAGTTTAGTTCATGATTCTCTTAAAGGGGTTATTTTTAATTTCAATATTGATTGTTATCTCCTGAGTTATTCCAAAGACCGAGAATATTCTCATCTGTTAACTTCCTCCATTCATCTTAAAACCCTACTCTCTTTATGCAAATTTCTTGATCAAATCAATGCCTAGAAAGCTTCTATGATCATGAAGCAGGAGCGGTCAGAAAATTGATCACATTTTGAATCTATTCTATCTTTAAATTTCCTTTAGTCATGGAAAAATGATTATAATTGAGTTGTCTCAAAGATATTTCATTCTTTGCTAGACAATCTCGACTTAACTTCTTTTCAATAAGACTTACCGTCTCTCAATTATCCAGCAAATTTTCAATTTTCCTTAGTTGTGAAATTATTCTTAAAAATTCTGTATTCCCTGAATGATTTATCGAGAATATTTTAATTGGTCTTTCTTAATTAATCCGAAGCTGTGATGCTTCTATCTTACCTTGTGTCTAACTCAATTATTCAAATCAAGGTTGATCGTTTCATCTTTGAAATCGGAAAATAGATACTCCTCTTGATTTTAGCCCCAGTCTCTTGAATCTCAAACACATATTTTGATAAATCCCTCAATCTCAGAAGAACAGTTATCTACATTTTCTATCATGTTTGGAACTTTAAATTCATTTGAATTTTTGAAATTCCTCTAAATTTCACATGGACAAAGCTGAAGAAATATTTAGCGACCTAACATGACTCCGCACATTTACGTAATAGTCATTCATCTAAATTATGGAAAACTGCAAGTTTACTGCAGCTAGTTGTGCACTGGTGAGGCATAAACTCTAAGTTGAAATAATGACAGGTAAGCGTTAGGTTTCCAAATATTAATGAGACTTTGTTCTATGTTTGTTTAGCCATGAAATGGATAAAGTTGGAAGATTACTCGGTAAACTAAATTATTCAAGTTATGGAGTCAAAAAAAATTCATTACAGTCAGGTGCACACTGGCGAGGCATGAATTTGAAACAAAGTGATTTAAAAATAATTGATTTTTGAATATTAATAAGGCTATATTCATATCATGGTTATTTTTAGTCATTCTGAGGATTTGTATCCTGGCACTTACTCCCACCTACAAAAATGATCTATCGAATTATATTCTTATCATGGCTATTTTTAATCACCCTCACCATCTTAAAATTGTACAACTTGTTGATTCTTTCTGAGTCACAAACTCCTATACCTCATACCAGTTTGAATTAAAAATTGTCCCTCATTTCGGAAAATTACATTATCATTTTGTTTCTCAAATAAATTAATGTCATATTTTATGACCTTTCTATTTTTATGATCTCATTTAAAATTTTCAATCTTATGATTATATAAATTATATCTCAATTTTATTCGTGTCTAAAATGATTTTTGATCACAACAAATATTCTAACTCTATCACAGAAGATTTTAAAACATGCTGATATTTATTTTTATACCTAGCAATCACGCCTCGAATCTGATTCTGTCTAATGATGTAAACCTAGAATAGTTTATAGCATGGAATTACGAATAAAAATGAGATGAATATGAATATATGAGATTAAGAAAGAGATAATTAATGATGTTATTATCAAAGCAAATTGATATAGAGGTAGTTAAATGATAAACATGAGGATACATTTTAGGAAGACGCATGATAAATCGGATTTTTTTAAAGGTATAACTAAGCAAGGATGACAATTGTACGAATGCCAGAAATACAATGGAAAGATTGGTTGAAATATGTAATAAGATATTTTGGCAGTTAAAGTGATACAATAAAAGCAAAATGAAGGATTTTAGCTTAATCATGATAAATAAAATTTTATAAGTGTTCAGAATCAAATCTGTAAATAAATAATTGAAATCAGGATATATACAAGAGTGATCACTCATGAGAAAGAAATGATAAAATTTTATAGATCGTGACAAATCAGAATATTGAAACGTGGTGTAGGATTTTAGATATGATATTGGGCACCAAGGCTTGACATTGAAGTATTAAAGACTAGGAGTATCAAATCATAGAATTAAATTGAATATATTAGCAAACTGGGAGAAATACATATTGCATGAATATGAGATGTGTTCAAGATTGAAAATATAGAAGACAAAATTTTAAGGTGATTGGCAATTTAAGAATGGAATCGGAAATTTAATAATCATGGAGAATAACATTATTTCTAAAGGAGGGAAGAATGTAAATTAGATGAGTTTTGGGATTGTTAACCTACTTGGGTATAAGATTGTTAAGGAAGATGTCCAAACTGATTTCAGGCATGATTGCATGATTAAAACTCTGACCCTACCCTTTAAATTTCGAGGACGAAATTTTCTAAGGAAGGAAGGTTGTGAAACCCGTAAATTTTAGTTTTATTTAAATAATTTATTTACTAAATTATTATTATTATTATTTCAGGAAAACATATTTTTTTAGAAATATTATAAAACCTGGAATTTGATTATTAGACCAGACCTGTACCGAAACTCGTTCCCGAGTCCCGAACCCGTCTAGAACTCTTCATTTTTCAAATAATTAATTGAATATTTAATTAGCTAATTATTATTCTAAATCATTATAAATTGTTAATTTAGGAAAAATTGTATTTTTAAAAAAATTATCATTCCTGGATTTTTAGTGTTGGTACGGACCCGAACCTGTCCTGAACCCATTTCAAAAAAATTGAACCCAATTCTGGTTTTCGAAACCATTGTTAAGTATTATAGGATATATTCATATTTTTAAACAAAAGAATTCTTTTTAAATTCTTTTCATTAAAATCTCTTCACAACCTTTTCTTTTTTCATTCATTCAGCAGAAGGAAAGAAAACCTTTCCTCTTCCAAACGTGCGCGAGCGGCCGACTTCCTCGGCTTCCACAACCGGCCACCCCGACTCCTCCTTTCCCCTTCCCCTAACCACCCAGTTCATTTTTCTTATAAAACCCCATCTTCTTCTCCACTCTCCATCCTCACTCACCATTTTTCCCAAATCCCTAACCCCGTGCCCTAGCTTCCCGAACGGAGCTTTCCCGCCGGCGACCCTCCGCCTTAGCCGCGTCCTTCCGGCGAGTCTCGCCCCGAACCACTCCGATCTGCGCCCTCCGGCCCGACCCATTGCCCAACGCCCCACTGCCGGCCGCCTCCCGCAAGCCGCCGGCCTCCCTCCGCCGGGCTGCTGTGCCCTAGGCCGAGCGCCCACGGTGGCCGCCTCTGGCCGTCTCCGGCGTAGCCGCCCCGCCTCCTCTCCGGTTTTCCCGAGCTCGGACGTGCCCTAGTCGAGCTCCGAGCCCGTCCTACTTCCCGGTGACCCGCAGTTTCTGCGGATCCGAATCCGGCGCTGTCCCAGACCCTTCGGGCCTGCCGCAAGCAGCCGTGCGTCCGACCCCTGTCGGTCGTGCTTCCCGGAGCCAACCTACCGTTCCCGTGCGTTGAGTTCGCACTGTCTGATCCCTCTGTCCCGAGACGATTCTCTGTCCGTGTTTCGCGGTCTGTCATTTCTCTGACCGTGGGTTTGCTGCTGTTCGGACGCTGTTCCGAGAAGTTTTTTCCGCTGTCTGCGTGGATTTTCTATCTCTATTTCATCTGAGAGCTCTAGCCGAGCACCCGAGGTATATTTACGTGTCCCTCTTATTGTCGATGATGATTCTTGGTCCCCGATCCCATTACGGGATTCGGTTAGATGATTCGAATTCGGAAATTCCGAAGTTCGTTTGATATTTTCTTGGGTTGGTTTCATTTTGGAGAATAATAATTCTGTGGTTTCTTTCCAGTGGCTTCTCGAAAATTTTGAGTTAGTTTCGGAAAGTTTCTGTTGGATTGGTTTTGAGAGTTTAATCTCTTTGTTGGTTTGTTTATGTGAATTCTCGGGTTTCCGAGTAATTTCGGGTTTTCCGCGTATTCTTCGAAAACATATTTTTGTGAATTATTAATCCTTGTGGTGGAATTTAAATTATGGCTTTTCCCTGGTTTGGGATTTATATATATATATTGGTATTGTGGCACATTTTTCCAGTTTTGGGTTGTCCCAGATATAGAGGAGATGCTGCCCAATTTTTCGGAAATATTTTTAAAACGGATTTTTCGTATAAATCGGACTTTTGCAAAATATTTTGGATTTGTCGGCTTTCGAATTTATGGATTTCTGTACCACCTTTTAGGCGACGACCTTATAGGTCGAATGAGCCTGGCAAAGTGCAAACGCTACAGGGTTCCTGTACGTTGAGGCGCCAGCCAATAATATGACGATTGGACCAAGTCTGAGACTCGTATTATATTTTAATTTAATTTATTGATTTTATTTTGTAATTAAATTGTAGGACAATTTTTAGAACTAACCAATGTTTCTTCTTATTTCAATTCGTGAAAATGGTTTGTAAGGGCATAAGCCCAGCTTTTATTTTCTGTGGTTTTGTAATAAGTTAGGGTAGTTTTAATCTTTTCTGTTTTGTGGTTGGCGTAACACGTAAAAAATAGTAAAATAATTATTTTATAGAAAATCAATATTATTTTCTCACATTAAATAAATTAGGAAAAATTTCAAGTTTATTATTTAAACAAATGTCACGTTTTCTCATTTAAAGAAAAATATTAATTTTATATGTAATACAAAATACAAAGTTTTACCAAATAAATCAATAACTACGAGTTTTTCCAGATACAAAGTTAAATTGACTTTTTCTTCGTAAGTTAGAAACTCACCTCGATAAGCGTGTTCTGGTAGATTTGTAAATAACATAAAATTGACTAGGATCAAATACTAGAGATTGTAACTAGCACACCTAGATATGGATTAATACTGGTGCTAAGTCAGGAATTCTCAATTGTAGGGTTTCGAGGACTGTACTAGCATCACCCCGGAAGCAACAATCAAATCCAGTCAATAAAACAAAGGCAAGTACATTTTTTGTGGTAGATTACAATTAGTTAATAATTGTTTTAATGTAAGTTTAAACCACGATACAACACGGAACACTCTTTGAGAGCGTTGACTGTAACTACTGTAACTATTGGGGACTGGGGGAATAGTGTAATGAGTATGACCATACTGTAACAAATCCCATATCCTTTACTGTAACAAACCCAAGCCGGTCATATTTCATTGCCTATTCACATGACAGAACTGTAACTGTTTTAAAACTGTAACTGCTTAAATTGTTGATTTCAAAATAGTTTAAAAGTGCATAATTCCATTATTAATTTCAATTGTTAAAATATCATGAATTTGTACTTTGCTCCCTCCTGACTGGAGACCAACATTTTAGGTGATTGAGTCGTTGAAGATCTGATGCCTGTTCCCGCAGAACCTGGAACCCAAGATCAGTAGAGCTGGATAGTAAATTTTTAGTAACCAATGTATCAATTGTAGTTGTTGTAATTAATAGTTGTTGTATTTCAAAAATTTTAAATTGAATAAAAGATTTTTTTTATATTCGTTAGAATTTTATCTGCATATGTTTCACTACTGAATACAGCTTACTGCCGCCGTCTCAACAACGGTGCAGGCTGGGCATGATCTGATTCGACCCAAGTAATTGGGACCGGGTTGTGACAATGGAAGAACCTGGTGTTCCGATCTCCGTCGGTGTCCCAAGTCGATCTGGCTTTTTGCCTCCAAAAATCATTCTCTACTCTCAGTCTGGATTTAAGAAGGGCTCTGGCAAGGTTGAGATATGCACGGGCCTCCGGGGAACTGTCAGTGGCGAAAGCGGTCTCCGCGCGGGTGACGTCGTCCTCCGCCTCCCTGATAGCCTGAAAGATGTCTCCGTAGGCTTCTTTGCTCCATGTTGAGAGGGCCTTGCGAGTAGCTGAAAGTTTAGCCGCCATACGGACCATGGGGTCAAGACCAGAGACAGAGTTCCACGCCAAAGCAACGATGTACTGGAATTGGGGGTGATGATGCGAGAAGTCGAGGAAGCGGAATGCTTTCTTATTGCTGGTGTGGTTGTTGCTGATCTGGACAAGAAGAGGGGAGTGATCCGATTCAGTGGAGTTCAGGTGAGAGAGGTTGGTGATCAGGCCCATGTCGGACCAGCGTTCGTTGATCAACGCCCGATCTAATCGGGAGTACTGGCGTCGGTGGCCCTCCTGCATGTTGCACCAGGTGAACGCGCTGCCGTGAAAGGGGATAGGGGTAAGGTTCCCGAGAAAGGTAAAGTTGTTGAAGTCATCCATCGCTGGCTGGGGTGGAGGGCGACCTCTAGACTTCTCCTCTCTGTTGGACACCGTGTTGAAGTCACCGATGCACAGCCACGGTAGCCCGAGTGAATGGACAAGCAGAAGGTCTGCCCAGAGCAATCTGCGCTCGAGGATGTCACAACTGCCATGGACAGCGGAGAGGATGGAACGGGACTTAAGGGCCGGGTGTTTAACCCAACATGTAAGGGCCTGGGGCGAGTCTTGGATGATGCCAAATTTGAAGTCTTGCGCAAGAAGAATCCCGATGTCATTGCTGCCAACAATGGCATGCGGGAATCCTTGCTTGAATTGAGTGGCTTTAATTTTTTTGAGGGATTTTTGGTTCGATGATGATTAAGAGGTCTATGCGATAAGTCTTCTTAAGGCCGAGGATTCTGTTCATCGTCGGTTTGTTTCCAAGTCCCCTCACATTCCATAAGATGATGTTAAGCATCTGATGAAGAAATGGGAAGGAGGTGACTGTGCTTCGTGGCGGACCTAGTCGTCCTTGCCGTCGTCTGCTTTGGCTTGTTTTTGTTCTTCCTGGAAGAGGTTTTTTTTGTGAGTGTGCTGATGGGCCCGTTGCTTCCGGTGTCTTTGTTAGTCTGACTTGGATCGCTGCTTCCGTCGACGTCAGCAGAATTGATGGCTGAGTCGTAGTCTTGTTCTTCCAGGGTACATAAGGGATTGCCACGGTCCAGAAAGCCTGCTTCCTTGGCTTGCCAAAATCTGTCTGTTAAGGGGTAGATGAGCTTGTTCTGAGCGTCTAAAGGAGGCGAGGGGATAGATCTAGGGGCTCCGGGTCAGTCGAGGGGTCAGCGAGGGGGGACTGGGGAGCCTCGATCTGCTCATGATTGCTCGCTGACGAGTCCTGTCCGGGATGTAGAGAGTAGTCGACGGAAGGTTGGATGGAGTGAGATTCCCCGTGGGGGAGTGGTATGTTGGTGACAGGTGGGTTGGGGAGTTGGGTGATAAGGGCTATATCTGCGCTAGGGTGGTGTGTGAAACCGCTGATTTTGGGGCAATATTGCTGGCCGATGGTGGTGGAAGGGAGCTCACTGGAGACGTTGTGTTCGTCGTCGGATGAAGTGCCTGAGAGGAGATCAAAAGGATTGTGGAGGGAGAGGGTGGAAGGGGTATAGGGGACAATAGCGGAGCTGGTCATGTTGGATTGAGGGTGTAGGCGTGTCTGGTCATCAATCTGAGGGAGGGGGTCAGGGTTTGATTTATAGATGCTAATGGCAGGGTCTTTTTGTGCTATCGACGCGCACGGGGTGCGCGTTCTGGTCTTCTTTAGTTCATGGTAGGCACGGAAGCAGTGCTGTATGAGGTGTCCGCTCATCTGGCAGTGTTTGCAGAAGATGATGTTGTTGTCGTAAACCAGCGTTTGACTATGAGTTTGATCTCCGAGCTCGATCTCTATGAGTTTGGGAGGGTCGTTAGCGAGCTCTAACTCTACACAAATCTTCGCATAATTGTACTTGGAGAGGTTGCGAGTTTCTTCCGCGATAGCAACCATAGTCCCAAAGGAGCTGGCTATCCATTTGAGGGCAGCTGCGGGGAAGCAGACCAAGGGGAGGTTGGGTAGGGTGATCCATGTAGAAATAATTATTGAATCAATTTTTGGGTTGAATTCGGGAGACCATTTGACCACTTTAGCGATCTGCTTGCCCATTCTAGCCGTGCCCTTGGCACGGACAACAGCGTAGTCCGGTTCGGAAGAGAGGTGTAAGAGCATATGCTTAGGGTCGAGCGGAGCGACCCGGTAGGCTGCTGATAGGCCCCACTTGGCTATAGCTTCTGTGGCAGTGGAGATCTTCGGACATCCGGATCCAAATTTGAGCACAAACGTCTTTGAGAATGAGGAGGACAGGGAAGTGATCTCTGACGCTGCAAAGGGGACCCGAATGTGATCGCCGACTGCGGGAGGCGAGAATTCTAAGTCTGGAAGCAGGATCTCCGCCGACGACGATGGGAGTTGCCTCCCGCGATCCGTCCGTAAGGCCTCAGCATAAGACGTGCAGGGGTGGATATATATACACATATATAAGTTAGGAAGGAAAACATGGTTTGTGAGTGTGAACGATGTTGGGGCTGCTGGTAGGGAGTCTAAATCTGAGAAATACAATAATGTGAGACTACGAGAGTATTCTATGTACAACATATTACAATCAATAGTAAAATACATATATAATATATATATACATATAGGCTTATATAGAGATATAGGTATATACCAAGTAGAAAGCCAACGAAGGTCGATCTCGAACCTGGAGTAAGCTTCCAGGTCTGAAATCAAAGCCTCGACCCTCACATAAACACATTTTCGAAATTAGGCATTTAAAGAATTTAATATATATATATATATATATATATATATATATATATATATATATATATATATATATATATATATATATATATATTATATATATGTATTTATATATAGGTAAAACACCATAAATGTCTAAAAATGGAAAGAAAATATGAATCAACCCCAAGAGTTGATTCCCACAAGTCTCAAACAATGTCCAAGGACCAAAAACTCAGAATTTATCGCCATAAAACTCAGAAATCAAAATATCACATAAATCTTCAAATTTTAATTAAATAAAAAATCCGATTTTCACGAAAAGACCCAAATCTCAAAATACTCTGAATTAACCAACGAAACATGGCAAATAGGTCGGTCTCGATATTTAGGACGTTCTCGGGTATTCCTGGGGTCGAAATCGTGTCTGTATCGTGTCCAGCGAACGAGTATTGGGAAACCCGATACGCACATGAACAGAATTGATGCGAACCCAATTTTTCGCTCGTTTCTGATCCATCTCTCGTGAAACTTCGTGTACACCTGGGCGTACACATCACCGAACTACTTGCTGAGTTAGTGGGCGACCAAGTGTCGTATCCGATACGTACGCAGAGTGTGTCCGTGCGCTGGTGGGCGCACATGCACAGCCCCGTGCACAGTGTCGTGCACGCATGTTATCGAGTCTAGGGACTCGTGTGTCCCATCTCATGTTGCGTGTTTGTGTGCTAGGCTAGGGTAGGTATAGGGCTACACATTGGATACCCTGATTCGTATCCACGTGTCGTGTCGTGTCTGCGCGATCCGCGTTCCAGCGGCGGCTGTCCCCCGTGCGTGCTTGTGCGATCAATGCCGATGGGATTTCTCCCTCATTTCTCAACGAAACTTCACGAAACTTTGGGAGCGTGATCTCAGTCACGGCCCCCACCTACACGTCAATTTTCATTTGACCACGTGGCCTGTGCGTCGAGGAATTACCCCCGAGCAGCAGGGCACGCGTGCGGCCTGCTGTGAAGCACGTTCCTGTCCTGTTTGGACACGGACACGAGCCCGATTCGTGACA
Organism: Iris pallida; assembly: GCA_029216955.1. NCBI lineage: Eukaryota > Viridiplantae > Streptophyta > Magnoliopsida > Asparagales > Iridaceae > Iris > Iris pallida. Next base: position 5,464,427 of record JANAVB010040619.1, on the reverse strand, counting down.
AAACTTATGGAGTCGTGATCCTCGTGTATAGGGCAATCAAAATATATAAATAGATTTAATAGAAAATAGAACTCAATTCATTATGACATTTCATTGAACACCTACGCATATCAGCTGACACGTGTCCGATACGGACACCAAATGAATGCGAAACTGGACGAAATTGATCCTACAGGTCATGGGTACCAAGATGCTCACTACCATGAAGAAAAATCAGGAAAAACTATACTAGATTAGGATTTACCTATTGAGAGCCAAGGATCTCAATGCAAAGGACTCCCCGAGCGCTCCAACGGTCGAGTACCCTCAAGCAAACGCCACCATCACCTTGCTAGCACTGCTCCAGCAAGATCCTCTCCTTCCTACGTGCACGACGGACTTCATTTGAGGAGAAATGGACTCCGGATGCAAAGGATAGGAATTTGGAAGAGGGGATATCTTGGGTTTCTTGGAGGCTACAAACTACAATGCAATGAAAGGGAGGGGCTGCCTATGGCCGGCCAGGTATAAAGGGATTAGGGTTAGGTTAGATGCATGGGCCTGGTCTCCCTAAGTTGCTTGTAAAGCCCAAGTTAAAAAGGCTTTTAAAAGGCTACTTGAAAATGGCTAAAAATCCATTAATCACTCTAAAAATAACTAATAAATTTTAAATTAATTATAATGATAATAAATCTAATTCTAATATGGCATCAAGGTTCTAGGTCATGGTTGGCTAAGTTAAATCCATCAAAACTACTCGGACAACAAACCAAACCACATATCATCACATGAATTCAATAAATAAATAAATAATCAAAAATTACCAAAATACCCTTGAAATGAAAAGTGGGTGTGAAAAGTCTACCCCCTTTGAAATAATTTCGTCCTCGAAATTAAAGAAAAAACTGAAAGGACAGGAAGGATACAAAGTCATACCTCAAGACTGGAAAAGATAAGGGTAATGCTCGCGCATCTCATCCTCCCTCTTCCAGGTAGACTCACCGGAAGAGTGATGCCTCCATGCTACGCGAACCAAGGATATCGTCTGGTTCCTTAAAACCTTCTCTCGTCGATCCAGAATCTCCACAGGCTGCTCTGGGTAACTGAGAGTAGGGCCCACCTCAATCTCGGAATGATCCAGTACATGGCTGGGATCTGCCACGTACCGTCTCAGCTGCGACACGTGAAATACGTTGTGGACTCCCTCTAATACAGGGGGCAAGTCCATCATGTATGACACGTCATCAACTCTTCCACTGACAATGAAAGGTCCGATGAAATGTGGACTAATCTTTTTACCTCCACCAAAGCGGATAGTACCACGCATCGGAGATATCCTCAAGAACACCAGATCACCAACCTGGCATAAACATGGTCTCATCTTAACTATAACAATCACATGATCAACAAAAAATCACAAACAACAAGATTCTAATCCTAAGTCTAAGATGTACCTCAAACTGCAAAGGTCTCTGGTGGCTGTCGGCCCAATGCCGCTGTCTGTCCTGCGCAACGCGAAGTCGATCTCTGATAAGCTTCACCTTTTCGGCTGCGTCAACAACCACCTCAGGTCCCAATAAAGCTCGCTCTCTAACGTCATCCCAAAACAAGTGTGTACGACATCTACGCCCGTATAGTGCCTCAAATGGTGACATCCCAATGCTGGACTAAAAACTGTTATTGTAAGCAAACTCTACCAAGTGCAGGTGATCCTCCCAGGATCCTCCAAAATCTAGAACACAAGTCCGCAGCATGTCCTCGAGAGTCTGAATAGTCTTCTCTGACTGTCCGTCCATCTGAGGGTGGTATGCAGAACTGATTTGAGCTGACTGCCCAAACTAGTCTACAGACTCCGCCAGAAATGGGAAGTAAAGCGACTATCCCGATCCGAGACAATGCTCACCGGAACTCCGTGTATCCTGACAATCTGCCGCATATACATCTCTGCTAGCTTCTCAGTAGACGTCCCCACTTTAAATGGCAAAAAGTGGGCCGATTTGGTCAACTTGTCTACGATGACCCAAATTGTGTCTTTACCTCCTGGTGAACGCGGAAATCCAGAAACAAAATCAATCGTGATGTGCTCCCACTTCCACTCTAGGATGGGCAATGGCTGCAACAGTCCTCATGGCCTCTGCCTCTCTGCCTTAACCTGCTGACAGACTAGACACCTGGCTACAAAGCGTGCTACTTCCCGCTTCATCCCATACCACCATACATGCTCCTTGAAATCTCTATACATTTTGTTGGCACCTGTCTGCATAGAGTACTGAGAGCGATGGGCCTCCTGCATGACCTGCTCCCGAAGCTCTCCACTAGGCACACACAGTCTGGAACCGTGCCCCAATGTGCCGTCCTCTGCAATGACGAACTCCTCATCCACTAATCCTACTCGAACCTGCTCTTGGATACACCGTAGAGTAACATCATCGAACTGAGCTGACTTGATCCTCTCCATCAAGTCTGAATGAATCTGAAGGCCCCACATCTGTATTTGAACTCCTGGCACGATCACCTCGATCCCCAAGCTCTCCAAATCTGCTAATAAGTGACGATCCATCGTCAAACACATAGCCACCAGATACATACTCAAGACATCGGCAACCACGTTGGCCTTCCCTGGATGGTAATACAATGAAATGTCGAAGTCCTTCATCAACTCCAACCATCTGCACTGTCTCATGTTGACCTCCTTCTGTGTAAACACATACTTCAAGCTCTTGTGGTCTGTGAAGATCTCCACACGCTCTCCGTATAGATAGTGCTTCCACAGCTTTAGAGCAAAGATAACTGTCGCCAACTCCAAATCATGGGTAGGGTAGTTTTTCTCATGCGGACGTAACTGCCCTGATGCATAGGCAATCACCTTCCCATGCTGCTGTAAGACACAACCCAAACCCTTCCCTGAGGCGTCACTGTAGACAGTGAACCCGCCTGATCCTTATGGCAATGTCAAAATCGGGGCTATCGTCAGTCGCTTCTTTAACTCATCAAAAGTAACCTGACACTCCTCTGACCAGATAAACTCTGCATCCTTCCGGGTCAACCTAGTAAATGGCTCTGCAATCTGGAAGAAATCCTGAACAAACCTTCTGTAGTATCCTGCCAATCCCAGAAAGCTCTTGACCTCTGCAACTGAACTCGGTGCTGTCCACGCCTCGACTTCTCTGATCTTCTTCGGTTTGACTGAGATCCCATCTCCAGTCACCACATGACCTAGGAAATCAACTCGATCCAAGAAGAACTCAAACTTCGAGAGCTTGCCGTAAAGCTGCTCTTTCCTGAGAGTCTCCAGAACCACCATCAAATGCTCCTCATGCTCCTCTGGGGTATTCGAATACACCAAGATGTCATCGATGAACACCACCAGGAACTTGTCCAAGTACTGGTGGAACACCTTGTTCATCAAGTTAATGAACACCGTCGGGGCGTTAGTTAACCCAAACGGCATTACCATGAACTCAAACTGGCCATACCGAGTCCTGAAAGCTGTCTTCGGAATGTCCTCCTTCTTCACCTTCACCTGATGATAACCTGACCTCAGATCAATTTTGGAGAATACCTTCGCTCCGTTCAACTGATCGAACAGGTCATCGATCTTCGATAACAGGTACTTGTTCTTGATCATCAGACTGTTGAGTGCCCGGTAGTCGATACACATCCGTACCGACCCATCCTTCTTTGATAAAAAGAGTACTGGCGTATCCCACGGTGAAGAACTCGATCGGATGAAGCCTTTGTCCTGTAACTCATCCATCTGCTTCTTCAACTCCACAAGCTCACTGTCGTTCACTCTATAGACATGTTGAGATACCGGCTCTGTGTCGGGTACCAAGTCTATAGAAAACTCCACATCCTTGTTCGGAGGCAACCCTGGCAACTCCTCCAAAAATACATCCATAAACTCAGCTATCAATGGATGTGGCACGCTCTGCTCTTCCGCTGAAACTCTGCAGAAAACTCCGCTGCTCTGCTCTGTCTCCCGCCTGGTGAACTCGAACTCTGGCTCTCCTGGCATGCTGAAAAGAACTCTACCACCACGATAATCTATACTGGCATGGTGCCTGCTCAACCAATCCATACCGAGTACAATATCGTAGTTCGATAATAGCATTACGAGCAGACTCACATCCAATTTTCGGCCTCACAAAACAACTCTTCGATCCTTGCATACATCATGGACGAGGATAATACCACCCCCAGTCATGATCTTGCAAGTCCTAGGCAATGGTTCAGAAGAAAACTGGTGTCTAATGGCAAATGATACAGACACAAAGCTATGGGAAGCACCCGAATCAAATAATACGAATGCAGGAAAAGAGTCAATAAGAACAGAACCTGCTATAAGATCTCCTATTGGCTCGGACACCTCATCTGCTATAGCGAAAGCTCGCCCCTGCTGACCTCCTCTGGCCTGCGGCTGGTGCTGAATGAACTTCTGCTGCTGGGTCGGCAGTGGTCCTTTCTGCTGCACTACTAGGGCCTTGGCTCCTGCCCCCTGAGCTGTACGTCCCGCAGCCATGGGACAATCCTTCAACTGGTGCTCCACTGTACCAAAAAGTAGGCAATTGCCGAGCCTCTTCCTGCACTTATTCCATACATGCCCTGGCTTCTTACAAAAGGTACAACTGATGGTCTGCTGCTGTCTTGGTGCCTGCTAAAACTGCTTCTGCTGAAATAGCTTCTGTTGATGCTGCTGCTGCTGCTGATAGTGAGGCCTCTTGGCTGGGCCACTACTGCCACTGGCTCCGTATGAATCTCCATCTTCTTCGTCTTCAGTTCCAGATCATCCTCCGTTGCCATAGCTTCCATTAAAATCTCTTCGAATATAGCATTCCTGTTGCTCTTGGTTAAGGACTTGACTTCCTTAACCAAGCCCTTCCTGAACCTTCTAGCCTTCACTGTCTCGCTAAGGCCCTCCATAAATCTATCCAGGCGACAGAACTCTCCGACGTACTCCTCTATTGTCTGGTTCCCTTGAACCAGGTTCTCAAATTGCGTCTCCAACGTACCAAGTGCGATGTCGGGGAAAAACTTCTCCTTGAAAAGCTTCTTAAAAGCCTCCCAAGTTTGCCCCGTAGTACCAACCCTGGGGTCGGTCTGGTACCAAGTGCGGGCAAGGTCCTGCATCTGACTGCCCGCGACTTCCACCTGGAGTCTAGCCAGTATCTTCGTGAGACGAAAGATCTCCTCTATATGCTCGATCCAGTCGTCGGCATATAGGATACCCTCGGTACCCTTGAAGTCTCGCAGCCTCATCTTATGGAAATCCTGAATACCTAGAGTCCTCGGCTGGTATGGCTGGATGTGCCCTTCTTGGGGTTGGGCAGCCACCCTCTCTACTACCACCATTGCTAACTGATGGGCATTGTCAATGCCCTGCCTCATATCCTCTGCCTGGCGTCGCTGCGTCTCCATCATCTGCTGCATGAAGGCGAAGAACTGCGCAACATCAATTGTCCCCTGGGGCGGTGGTGGTAGCATCCGCTGAACTCCTGGGGTAGTCCTCGGAACCGGTGGAGGAGCACCCCAAAAGTTGCAGACGGGCCCACCTGAGCTGGAACAAGATGTACTATGGTCCCTGGGTCCTGCTGAATCGGGCGAGAAGTGGCGGACCTCTCAGCGGTATCTCTAAGACCAGAGCGCTGCGATCGTGTCTCCGCCATCCTGAAGACAGATCAAACAAGGAATCAATTACTGAAAAAGAAGCGAAATCATCAAAGGAGGACAATTGTTTTCAAAAGGAGACAATTAAGAGCAAGAATTAGATAAGAGTTTTCCTAATGTGATTGAGTACCTTAACTTATATCCTATATCATACTACAGGCTGTAATGATACTCTAGTTCGAGTACCATTACGAAATCACACTAGTTGTGATTGGGGACCTGCATGGGCCACCAATAAAAATGTGTCACGGCCCGCACCTAGTGTAAGGGCACGAGGCGTGGGTACGTCTAGCCTACGCCGCAGTGTCGACGGTAGAATACTGTCCTGGGTCTAAAATCTAACATAGTCTAGGAAATACTCCGAATGGAGAATAATATATAAATGGTAATACTCAATCACAATAACTAAGACAGAATGGAAGAAAGATAATCACAGCAGAGAGTTATAATATAAATATAAATCTCGGTGTAAACCACACCATACAAGTCTTAATACAATCACAAAGTCTCATAACTAAAAGATGATATAAGTCTAATCTAACTCAAGGCAAGTCCTCAGCGACTACTGGATCCTGCTGAGGGTCCAGGTCACCTGTGCTAACTAGGCCTGCTCCATAGTAAGTGTCACAGCAATCCTCATCATCTATAATATTTCAACAGGTCCAGTCAGGACAGGAACGAATACATATCTCTTACACAGTTTATAACCTGAAAGAAAATATAAAACAAGCTATAGAATAATATATATGAACTGCCGATAAGGAAATGAGACTGTAAAAGAGAGAACATGATATAGGAAAATAGATATCCAGGATATAATAAAGAACTGAACTAACTACGTGATGTAGAGCATAATCTGGTTGTGTAAACTGGCTTAGGTTATACATGACTTAAATCTAGTTTGGAGTTATACATGAAAAGGGTGTAGATCACATAACCAAATAAATACTTTCCCTGCCCCAATTAGTACACAAGGATTTGTCCAGGTTATGTTATTGCACATAAAAGTAGTGCGTCACATGGATAGCTAGTCTACATGCATACTGGGTTATACATGAAGGCTCACATGATCATGAGTGTACATGAATGTCACATGAGTATACATGAACAAGTACGAATATAATGAGTAGGCGATGTACATGATAAAGTACATGAGCATAATATACCCGATGTATCCAAGGGGATAACATCGCATGAAGAAATCCATATAGTACTAATCCGTGATATATCGTGACAGCAACAAGTAAACTAGTCTATAACAAGTAAATATGTCCAAGCAAGAATAAAACGTTCAGAGAATGTACTCACCTGACAATCTGAGCTGCTGATGAGAATGTGTAACTGTACTGGAGTGATGTAAACCTATTTAAAACAACCACAAGTCACAACAAGATCTAACATATCGTAAGGAATGCCTAAATTGTACTTCTACATGATTCTAGGTCCTTCTAGGTCAAAGTCAACCCTCGGTCAACTCTGGTCAAACCTGGTCAACTCAAGGTCAACTAGTCCGTTTACTAATTTCTTGGTCATACACAAGTTTTTGGGTCATTCGGAGTTCGTTTGAGTCGATTTGGATCAAGTTTGACCCAAAGTTGACTTTTGTCAACTTGGTCAACTTGTCGTCCAATTCGACCAAACTAGGCTCCTAACGACGATCCCAATCTGTCCAAACACTTCCTATAGTCATATGACAAGAAATTATTACATTACTTATATTTATACATTGACCACAATTCATATAGTATTTTTTTTTAGGATACAAAATAAATGGCAATGTTATATATATATATTTTATATATATATATATATATATATATATATATATATATATATATATATATATATATATATATATAAATATAACAGACATCATTTTATTGAATAGGAAAAGGGGCTCCAGGAGCGCGATACAGAGAGTAGCAGGGCCAGAAGACACAAAAGGGCCCTGGAAAACAAGGAAAGAAAAAACCTAAACGTGGAAATTCGAAATTCTGAAATTTCGAAACATCCAAAATTTTGAAACGCAACGAAATTTCAGGGTATATCGAAATTTCGAAACCCAAATTTTCCTAAAATGAGGGCCCATTGACCGCAGCAACGTGGGGCCCAAAGAGGGAACGGGTACGCAGCCCGAGGGGGGTGTGGGCACTCAACCCTAGTAGGATTTTTTTTTTTGAAACCGAATTCAAAATTCGAATAGGCGTTGACTAGGACCCATACGCGCAAGGCCCGTGGGGGGGGGGCGAGCACTCTGCCCGAGGGGTGGGTGCGGGCACACAGCCCTAGGTGGAAGGGGGCGCTGCCCGAGGGAGGGCGCACGGATCGAGGGCCCCTCTCGTGCGTAGCCCGGCGACGGCGGAGCTCTGGCGGAGGAGGCCGAGAAGGGGAGGGGGGCGGCTAATCCGACGGGGGCCGAGAAGGCGGGGGCTCGACCTCCAGGGGAGGGGGGCGGCTAATCCGACGGGGGAGGCGCCAACGGCGGCCGGAGGGGCCGGGCGAAGGAGACCGCCTAGGAAGGGGCAGGGGGCTCGACCTCCGGGCGGGTGCTGGTCGACTACCCGCGAGGGGCCAACATATGGCGAAGGGATCGCCGGAGAGCGGGCAAAATCATCACAAGGGGGTCCGCTGTACGTCACCAGGGAAGGAGAAGGGGCTAACTCCGGAGGGGGAGCCAGGGTAGGAGGAGGGTGGGGTGCTCCCGGGGGGGCGACGTCGCCGCAGGGAGGCGGTCCGTCGACGGCGAGCGCGCCTTAGGCTGCAGTGCTGCCACGAGAGCCCACGAGGGGGCTCGCTGGGGGTGAACACCGTCGCCGGGGGGAGAGCAAGGGACGCCGGGGAGGGGGCCGTAGCAAGAGGAGGGGGAGGAGCTCCCGTAGGGCCGGAAGCGGAGGCTGGGGGTAGGGAGGTGGATCCTCCAGGGCCGCCGGGGGCCGAGGGGCTCGAAGAGTGAGCGGCCTGGGAAGGCAGCCACTTCAGGGACGGGACAGTGGTGTGCCACTTCCGAGAAGGGAAGACGGGCGTCGCCGACGAGGGGGGTGGTAGCACGGCTGTAGGGGCGACAGAAGGGTGGGCCGCCAGGAAGGATGGGGGAAAGCCTGGCAGAGCCAGGCTCGGCTCCGTCTAAGGGCCGAGGATTGAGGAGGCCGGAGGGGGTCCAAAGGGTGTGGGGGACTCCCTGCACGGAGACCGATGGTGCCTAGGTCACCGGGGATGACGTCGGCGTCGAGGGGGTGGAGGAGGAGATAGAGGGGAACACGGCCGTCGATGGAACTCCGGCAAGGGGGAAGGGGACTCCCCACAGGAGGAGGGGGTGGGGCGGTCCAGGGAAGCCGACCGGCCACCCCAACGGCCACCCGACAACGAAGAAAAGGGAGGGTGGCAATCAGGGAGGCCTACTTCCCCTTCTTCCCCAATTTTTTATATTGGGGAATATATATCATCACAATTCATATATATATATATATATATATATATATATATATATATATATATATATATATATATATATATATATATATACACATATATAAGTTAGGAAGGAAAACATGGTTTGTGAGTGTGAACGATGTTGGGGCTGCTGGCAGGGAGTCTAAATCTGAGAAACACAATAATATGAGATTACGAGAGTATTCTATGTATAACATATTACAATCAATAGTAAAATACATAGATTATATATATACATATAGGCTTATATAGAGATATAGGTATATACCAAGTAGAAAGCCAACAAAGGTCGATCTCGAACCTGGAGTAAGCTCCCAGGTCTGAAATCAAAGCCTCGACCCTCACATAAACACATTTTCGAAATTAGGCATTTAAAGAATTTAATATATATATATATATATATATATATATATATATATATATATATATATATATATATATATATATATATATATATATATATATATAAAAATATATATATATATATATATATATATATATATATATTTTTATATATATATATATATATATATATATATATATATATATATATATATATATATATATATTTTATATATATATATATATATATATATATATATATATATATATATATATATATATATATATATACATATACATTAATAGGTAAAACACCATAAATGTCTAAAAATGGCAAGAAATATGAATCAACCCCATGAGTTGATTCCCACAAGTCTCAAACAATGTCCAAGGACCAAAAACTCAGAATTTATCGCCATAAAACTCAGAAATCAAAATATTACATAAATCTTCAAATTTAAATTCAATGAAAAACCCAATTTTCACAAAATGACCCAAAACTCAAAATACTCAGAATTAACCCACAAAACTTGGCAAATAAGTCGGTCTCGACATGTGGGACGTGCTCGGATATTCCCCGGATCGAAATCGTGTCCGTATCGTGTGTAGCGAACGAGTATCGGGAAACCTGATACGCACGTGAACTGAATCGATGCGAACCCGATTTCTCGCTCGTTTTCGATCCATCTCTCGTGAAACTTCGCATACACCTGGGCGTACACATCCCCGACCTACTGGTCGAGTTAGTGTACGGCCAAGTGTCGTGTCCGACATGCATACAAAGCGTGTCCGTGTGCGGGTGGGCGCGCGTTCACAGCCCCGTGCACAGCTTCGTGCACACGTGTCATCGAGTCTAGGGACTCGTGTGTCCCACCTCGTGTCGCGTGTTCATGTTCTAGGCTAGGATAGGTATAGGGATACACGTTGGATGCCCGGATTCGTGTCCATGTATCGTATCATGTCCGCACGAACCGCATTTCAGCAGCGGCTGTACTACTCGCGCGCACGTGTGTACGATCAATGCCGACAGGATTTCTCCTTCGTTTATCGACAAAACTTTACGAAACTTTGGGAGAGTGATCTCAGTCACGGCCCCCACCTGTACATCAATTTTTATACGACCACGTGGCCTGTGCGTCGAGGAATCACCCTCGAGCAGCAGGGCACGCGTGCGGCCTGCCGTATAGCGCATTCGTGTCCTGTTTGGACACGAACACGAGTACGATTCATGACAAAACTTATGGGGTCATGATCCTCATGTATAGGGCAATCAAAATATGTAAATAGATTTAACAGAAAATAGAATTTAATTTATTGCGACATTTCATCGAACACCTACATATATCAGCCGATACGTGTCCGATACGGACACCAAACGAATACGAAACTAGACGAAATTGATCCTACAGGTCATGGATACCTAGATGCTCACTACTATGAATAAAAATCCGAAAAAACTATACTGGATTAGGATTTACCTATTGAGAGTCAAGGATCTCAATGCGAAGGACTCCCCGAGCGCTCTAACGGTCGAGTACCCTCAAGAAAACGTCTCCACTTCCTTTCTAGCACTCCTCCAGCAAGATCCTCTCCTTCCTACGAGCCCGAAGGATTTCGTTTGAGGAGAAACGGACTCCGAATGCAAAAGTTAGAAATTTGGAAGAGGGGAGATCTAGGGTTTCTTGGAGGCTACAAACTGCAATGCAATGAATGAGAGGGGCTGCCTATGGCCGGCCAGATATAAGGGGGATTAGGGTTAGGTTATATAAATGGGCCTGGGCTCCCTAAGTTTCTAGTAAATCCCAAGTCAAAAAGGCTTTAAAAAGGTTACTAGAAAATAGCTAAAAAAATCCATTAATCACTCTAAAAATAACTAATAAATTTTAAATTAATTCTAATGATAATAAATCTAATTCTAATATGGCATCAAGGTTCTAGGTCATAGTTGGCTAAGTTAAACCCATCAAAACTACTCAGACAACAAACCAAACCACATATGATCACATGAATTCAATAAATAAATAAATAAATAATCAAAATTTATCAAAATACCCTTGAAATGAAAAGTGGGTGTGACAAAAAGGATTCATCGTCAAGGGCCTCGAAGGAAAAGTCTGCAAGTTGGTAAAATCTATGTATGGTCTGAAGAAGGCTCCCAAGATGTGGCATGAGAAATTTGATAAAGTCATAAGATCAAACGGCTACAAGGTCAGCGAGACGGACAAGTATGTTTACACAAAGTTCGCTGATGGGAGAGGAGTTGTTGTTTGCCTGTACATGGACGACATGCTGAGCTCGGTACAGATCTAGAAAGTGTGACTGAGACAAAGAAGTTTTTTTCATCTAAGTTCAGTATGAAGGACTTAGGGAAAGCTGATGTTATCCTGCAGATAAAGATCATCCAGACAAAAACTGGAGTAGCATTGTCACAGTCTCATTATATTAAGAAGATGCTCACACGCTATGGGTATCAGGATTTTCCAGGAATCAATACGCCTTATATGTGTGACAAGAAGCTGAAACCAAATCCAAGGGAAAGCGTCACACAACTGGAGTATTCACGTGTCGTCAAGATTTTGATATATGTGACTACTGCCACAAGGCCTAACATAGCTTTTTCCGTGGAGATGCTGAGTTTCTTCACGAGCAATTCAGGTGTGGAGCACTGGAAATCTGTGAAGAGGACTATAAGATACCTCAAAAGGACTCAGAAGTATGCACTGCACTACTGCGGAGATCCAAAAGTAGTAGAAGGCTTCAGCGATACAAGTTGGTGCTCAGAAGTAGAGAGTGAGAGGTCCATAGGAGGATATATTTTCTTCATGGATGTAGCTGCTATATCGTGGAAGTCGAAGAAACAGACTATGTTGTCTCACACTTCTTTAGAATCTGAGTTCTACGCACTGGCGGTTGTAGTGGATGAAGCAGAATAGCTTGGGAGCTCATGTATGATCTTCTAATAGTTGGTACACAGATATCGACGGTACCGATATACTTGCACAACCAGGCGACTACAGCGGTGGCATCGAATGACCTCTTCAATGGCAAGAAGAGGAATGTGCGTCTAAGGCAAAAGGCGATAAATGATCTTATTAAAAGAGGAGTAATTGCCGTAGTGGATGTTCAGAGTCAGAAGAATCTGGCAGATCGGTTCACCAAAGGTCTCAAGCGCCAGCTGATTGAAGACACAGCAGGTAAGATGGGTTAAAAACACTCTGATATTATGCCTTCACAATTCTCACTACAAGAAAAATAATGATTCTTGACGGTTTATAAGTTGACGGTCGTCGAAAATCGTCAATAATAGTGGTTATCTTGACGGTTTTAGGCTTACGTTAAGAGAAGACTAGTTTTATGTTAATTTAGAAAAAATATTTACCATATAAGTTGACGGTTTTAGATGATCCGTCAAGAAATACAAAAAAATTTATTGACGGATTGGTGACAACCGTCAATTAATGTACGTGCGAAAAAATTGGCACAATTTTTTCGGCTACCATTATAGTAATTTTTAAAAACTTTTTATCTCTCTTAACGGGTGTGGTTCTTTTTTATGGAGAGGAGTAGCACGATCTTTAAAAAAAATTGGCAAGCTTCTCTTGACAGTAGTTCTTGATAGAATTTTGGCAAGCTTCTATTGACGGTACATTGGATAGCTTCTCTTGACGGTTGTCAAATGTCAATTTTAATTCAAATTATGCTGCATAATAGCCTGTGAATAAATGCTTTTCTTGACGGCTAATAACCGTCATCTAGGTCGGAGTCAAGAAAAGTTTTTGTCTACATTGACGGTTTCTAAAAACTGCTATCTTGGCGGCTAAAAACAGTCAAGAAAAGTACTTCATATAACGGCCAAAAACCGTCAAGAAAAGCTCTTCCAACGACCGTCGAGAAAGGGGGGCCCTTTTCTTGACTCTGGCCTACTTGACGTATCCGGAACCGTCAAGATGTCCATTTCTTGACTTAGAATCACCGTCAAGAAAAGCCATTATTCTTGTAGTGTCTACTATAAAGTTTTATGCTATTAGTTCAAAGAGAAATCTACTAGGCATCTAACTTTTAGTTCAAGGAAGGACCATTGAGTAGAAGAATATTAGGAATAGTAGACAAATCCTTTAGGATGTTGCAGGATTATGAACCCAGAACTACTGTTGTCTACTGATTGTTCTTTATAAAGAACAAAGCACTTTGGGAGGATGGCTTGGAAGCCTTAATGAGTTCTCAGGCATCTAAGGTATCTGGCGTGCTTTACAGGAAGTACGGGTAGCACAGCACTACAAAGGAGCGTAGTACTCTATGCTACGGTGGGGTGACACCACATGAGGTACCTTGTAAGGGTAAAGCCTCGGCTTCGGGCCAAGTCACAGCGGCGTAGCACCACACATAGGCAAGAAGGCCTAATTCTGTATAATGAAAAGTGGTAGGCAGCACTACAAAGAGACTGGGTCTCATGTTACAGTTGGTGACACCACATGAGGTATTGCCTCGACTTTACAAGCCATGTCACGGCGACGTAACACCGCAAGGAAGCGAAAGACTTCATGCTGGGTAGTGTGCCACTACAAAGAGGCTGGGCCTCATGCTACAGGTGGTATGACACCACATGAGACAGGATCTCGGCTTTGGGCCATGTCATAGCGATCTTGCACCACAAGGAAGCAAAAAGCTTCATGCCAAAAACTTTTTAAAAGAACTCACCTAGAGTGTGTGCAAAGAGATATAGGCCATCTTTTGAGGAAAATCTTGTAGACATCCAAGATACATACACCAAAACCAGGCTGGCACAGGGTCTTTAATGTGCAACCAAAAGTGCATTTGATGTCATTATGTGAGTGGAAAGAATTACAGTAATGGTGCAGAATTCAAGGCTTAGTCCATTCTTGAATCATGTTGTCATTTAACCCATGTGGAAAGATTCAAGTCGTAGTGACATCTATCCTAATGCATGATGGACAATCACTATGGGGAACGCTCATCCCATATATAGAGATATGTGGGAGATTGTTGGTATTTTTATTTGTTGGTGTTTTGCGTTAGAAACTAGAAAGATAGTCCCATATTGGAAAAACCAAATGGATAGTATCTTTAAATAAAGCTTTGCTTGTGTTGAGAGATCATATGAAGTGTGGAGAGGCACATGGGTGCCATGTGGGGAAACTTTTCTAGTGGAAAGAAGGCTAAAACCAATAAAAAAGCATTAATGCTTTTGGTCATGCCCATGAGATAATTTTCTTGTGGAGCAAAGCCCCGAAGGAGCTTAACGACTCGGACTCAGACTCGGACTCGGACTCGGACTCAAGGACATAAAGTGGCATTTTTTTGGCGCACTTTCTACTTAGCACTATAGCATCGGTGCAAGGCGCATTGTGTGCAGTTGATGCGTTTGTCTCTGCGCGAGGTGCAACGCAGGCGCACAGGTGTTGCGGTGCTGGACGATAAGGTACTGCGGGGCTGCGGCGTACATGTTCTGTGGCGTGCTAGGTGTTGCGGGGCTGCGGCACGCAGGTGCTGGGCACTGAGCGCGCAGGTGCTGCGGGGCTGCGGCACGCAGGCATTACTAAAATATTGGTATTTAGCGACGGAATAATCCGTCGCTAAATACGTATATTCAGTCGCTAAATTATATTAGCGACGGATTACCGACGGATAACTGACATCGATAAACATAACGACGCTATAAAAAATACGTCGGTAATCCATCGCTATAGCGACAATTTACCGACGGAACTACTAACGCAAATATAGCGACGGATTAGCAACGAATTCAAAACGTCGGCAATCACAGCGACATATTAGCAACGGATTAGCGATCATTTCTAGAGAGCCAAAATATCAAATTTTCCAGAAGCTCAGCGACAAAAATTTCTGTCGCTGACTCGTCTGATACAGTTTTGATATCAAACAGAAGCCCAGCGACTAATATTTTCGTCGCTAACCCGTCGCTAACCTGAAAATATCTCGAGGATTCCGTCGCTAATCAGCAGCTGGTTAGTCGCTAGCCTGTAAATTTTCCAAAATAACGTCACTAATCCGTCGCTGGTTAGTCGCTAATCGTTTTATTTCTACCACATTAAATTGTTCCAGCTTTGCTCAAACCTGGGAATACATACATAAACTCATTCCAAAAGTCAAATATGTCCAACAGTCACTCCAAAAGTCATACATAAACTCTATAACCCCAAATATGTCTAACAGTCATACATAAACTCTATAACCCTAATATATACAAAATAAACCCAAGCATCTCGATCAAACACATCCAACAATCAAATATGTTCACCAGTCAAATATAGTACAAATACAAACACATCCAACAGTCAAATAATAAAAACATGTCCAACAGTCGCAATAGTACATACACAAACTCATCGTCAAATACAACTCATCGTCAAATACAATAAAAAAATAAACAAATCTCAAACTAATGGTGGTGGAGGTGGAGGAGGTGGCGGAGGCATAACCGGTCGTCCGCATGAATATAACTGTCCTAGGACCAAATAGAGGATCCGCTGTACATCCTCGGCAGGAACAACGTTTGGAAGAGTCGGCGGCACGACAAGAGGCACTGTAGTCGGAGGAGCAATCGTTGGCGGAGGTGCTGTGGTCGAAGCTGGAGCCAGTACAGTAGGCGCTGTGCTCGTTGGCGGAGGCGCTGTGGTCGAAGCTGGAGCCAGTACAGTAGGGGCAGGCATCAGACCTGCTGTGATCAGAGCTCCACTCATCTGCCCCATATGACCCTGGAGGGCAACCAGAATCTGTGTAATCTGCCGCATGGTGTAGGCTTCGGCAGTATCGTCGGTCTGTGGAGGTGGAGGTGGTGGAGATAGAGGAGCTCTGTAATAAACGGACGGCTGGAATGCCAACGATCCGGTACCGTACACGCTGTCCCCTTTCCCTCTAACTACGGCTTGTATCCACAAGTCGTTCCTCAAAGCCGGCAACGGTAGCTGACTAGTCCCAGCTCCCCCACGGCAGTCCCTCCCTCACCGACTCGACTCTCTAAAGTCTCATAAGTCTCCTATATTTATATATGTGAATAGATTTAGAGTTAATATTGGTATTTTATTTTCGATGTAAGTATTGTTTTGGTTACGTTTTCATATGTCTCTTAAACTATTCTTTGATTTATAATGGTACTTAGGGTTATGATTTTGAGTTTAATATTTATATTAGAGTTCAGACGAAATATTTTGCTAATGTAAATATAGTTAAGTACGTAAAGACGAAGAAAAAATATAATTAGATGTAGGACTCGAAAAACTTACATAGGCTTTGGTTGTCCGATCATCTACAAGCTTCCCATCATTCTTTCGCTTATGGGTACGCTCGAAAACTTTAGAAAAGTCCACGGTGTTCGGATCTCCGCCTGCCTTGGCGACCTTCTCGCACTGTAACAATTAAACATCAATTTATAATTAAACATTAAACTTAAAAAATTAAAGAAATAACAAATAAGAATACTCACTAGCCGTCGATAATGCTCTGTAATTGGGATAGATCCACCCGTGTGGTGACCACCCTTAGCACGGGCAGCCTTTGCCTTCTCATACTTGGCCTTATAGGCTGGAGTGTCCATCTTCTTCTTCATCTCCTCCCAGAGTTCCTTCTTCAACCACTCCTTGCGAAGAGCGCTATTTAGTGTAGCCAACGCCTTCTGGTCATTGACCATATCCCTCAACCTCTTGCTGGCGACAGACTTGTAGCACTTCCGGATCGCCTGATCTCCATGTGCCGGCCACCAGTACGACTTCTACAAATAATGGCAAATAAGAATAAATGAGCAAATATTTAAGAAATGTTGTAAACAAAGACGATATTATTTAGACATACCTCAAACATCTCAAGCCAAATAAATCGTCTATCAACTGGGATGTCCCCGAAGTTCAGATAGGGACCATGGAATTGTCGACGCATCAACTCTGTCACGACCCGCACCCACTGTAAGGGTACGAATACGTAACGACGCCCAGCCTACGCCGCAGTGTCGGCGGTAGAGCGCTGTCCTAGGTTACTATCTAACCAGCAACTCACGCAATTATAATGTACTCATCATGATCAACTCTGAACGGAGGACAAGTATAAAATATTATAACTTAATCACAGTCTAAGCACGATAAGATAATCACAGAAGAGTTAACTAAGAATAGAAAGACAACAACTAAAATAATAACAACTCTCAACAAATCTCAAATACTGCACAAGTCTCAAAACTTCTATAACAAGTTCAACATAAAAACAGATGCTAGTCTACTAAACTAAATCCCGATCACTCCTGAGTGTTGGGGCCAAAGGTAGTCATCCCGTCTCCGGGTCTATAATATGTAGGGCATGTATCCTCAGGGCAATCATCTGTAAAATTTCAACAGGTCCAGTCAGGACAGGAACGAGCACATCTCATCCAGAAAATCCAAGTAATGACAAATACTATAAAACAGTTATAGACAGTTATATTGATGATAATGTCAGTTTTATACAGGTAATGATGTAGAGAAATAGCAAAGGTACAAGGAAAGTAAGGTAATGAAATAAAAGAAGAATGATGGCAAAGAAGACTGTAAAATAAGATCTAGCTGAACTAGGGTAACATGTTATAAGTCCAGTTTGTACAATGTAGGTTAAGTGTAATCCCAATGTGAGTCTAATACAATTTGAGTCTAGTAAATAATTCTTGTACATGATGATTCTAGTAGATGATTCTTCTCAATAATTTGAGTGAAGTGATTCTTGTAAGATTCTTGTACACTAATCCTTGTAGGTGATTCTTGTAATGAGTACGGCACATCGTACGCTCGGCTAAGCGGTGATGGCTATCATTCTTGTAATATGGCACATCGCACGCTCGGCCAAGCGGCGATGGCTATCATTCTTGTTTGGTGATTCTTGTTGAATACGGCACATCGCATACCGGGCCCAGCAGCGATGGCTATCGTTCTTGTAATGATGATTCTTGTATGATTTGTACATTTAATACTTGTAGGTGTTTCGAGTAGATGAGTCTTGTGAGTGATTCGAGTAATAGGGTTAGACAAATTAGGTACATGTATTGCGAATAAATGATTCTAAAATATTAATACATGTTGTGACAGAGAATCAAATAGAACTATACTAGAACTGAATCATAGTAATCATCAAATAAATAAAAGAACTATCAGAGAATGTACTCGCCTGATACCCTGAATGACTGATGAATATCAGATGTCTGAACCGGAGTCACAATGTCCTAAACAGAATAATATAGGTCATAATATGTTTAAAATGAGACAGATGATGTTTATGATGCAATCTGCATGATTTCTAGGCCAATCTAGGTCAAAGTCAAACTTGGTCAACCCTACAGTCAAACTAAGTCAAATCAAGTCATATTAGGTCACAAGAAGTTAAACTAAGTCATACAAGGTCAAACAAGGTTAAACAAGTCTAATCTAGGTTAAAATCAACTCTTAGTCAAACATTCTAGCCAAACTAGTCAAGTTATCTAGGGTTTAGTCAATAATGGTCAGACTAGTCAATATGGTCAAACTAGGTCAACTCTAGGCTATTGGGTCAACTACCTAGTCAAGCTAGGTCAAACTCCTGGTCAACTTGTCTAACCAGTCATTCCAGTCTAACCACATTCCTATACCAAAGCCTATAAGGAAATGACACTATATAACCACCATAAAACTAACCCTATACCAATACCTATATAACCACTCATGGCTTAACAAAACCATATCAAACCAATTCATATATCATATATACATATATATAGCACAATATACATACCATCTATGTGTCACTATACTATAACTCCTCAACCTTCTCAATACTTATACTCCCTTCTCAACTAACCCTTCTCAATCCTTGTTCCCAGATCCCCCCATACATATTCCAAGTAAATAATAGTTCACATATTCACTATTTCACAGTCCTAGCTCACTCCAAGTCTACCTGCACATCACATTCCAGAATTGTGTATATATACATTCCCACAAGGAGGCCCACACTCTAGTGTACATGTTAAAGTCAATCATACACACACATACATTATCTATAGGAACCTATATATATACATATATATATATATATATATATATATTTTATATATATATATATATATATATATATATATACATATATATCTCAATCATATATATATATATATACATATGAAAAGAGTGAAAAGGGGGAAACATATGAATATTCAAGGTGTGTGTGTGTGTCATGAGTGAGGGTGAGGGCATGTGGGCTTGTGTGTAGAGTTAGAGTGTCAAGAGTGTGGTGAGAGGGCAGTGAGGCATGTTACATAGGTGTGTGTGACTAGAGGACAGTGAGGAACAGTGTACAAACTCAGATAATACAAGCCCCAATCTCAGTTTTAACATTTAACAGTGAACAAAATCAATTTCAGGTTAACAGAGATTTGAATCTCAGGATACATAATTGTGTGTTTGTGACTAGTGTATTAGGTGTTCATCAAACAGTGAAAGGAAGTGTACACAGGGAAAAAAAATGGATTAGTGATGTGTAGACAGAAATCAGTGAAAACAAATTATGTTTCAAATAGGTCTTCAGTAATTAGGCAATGTAGTGTGTCAATGGTGAAGTCCATATGTGTTGTACATTTGTGTATACACATGGCTCAAGTTTTGAGATTCCTAAAATCATCTCAGGAGCTCATTTCATTAGAAAACTCAGGAAAATAACAGTTTTTATGAAAGTTTTAAAGATATCTCAGTTCAGTTTCATCAAAACAGTGTGTGTTTAGGGAGAATGATCCTCAGGAATTAATCCCCTGGCAATTCAGAATTTCAGTGAGAAATTCCTAGTTAACCATGTATCGATTTAACATTCAAGATCAAACGAAAACCTCATCTCACATGAATCCACCCAAGTGTAAACTAATACACATGTGGGGCATCAAATATAGAAATAAATCAACAAATAAAAAAATCAGTCTTAGAAGGGAAAAACCAAATCAGAATTTAAGGGCTGAAAACATGTATCAGTCAACCATTCGTATCATTCCAACTACGAAAATCCATTATCAAGTGCAAAAACCAAAACTAATATGTAACACCCATCTAGCAAGTCCTATTACACATGTGTGAATCAAAGTGGTAATTTAGAACATCATAAAAATCAATTTAAACTGAAATCAAAGTTCAGGATTTCGAAATCCATACATGGTATCAGTGAAAACGGGAATTTCGAAATAGAACACCAAAATCATGCTAAAATGACCAATAAATGGTTGGTAACCCATTCACCACTTATACCCGTGTCCCACGAGTCATTCGTGTCCCACCAAGTGGACACGAGCGTGTCCAAACACACACAGACACGCACATATGCACAGACAGTGCGCTGCATCGTACACGCATGCACGCGTGTCCTGCGCGTGACACGGGGCACGACATGACTCGTGCTCTTGCCCACGTGTTCGCCATCTATAGGGATACACGTGTATGCCCCTGCACAGTGTCCTAATTGCGTGTCATTTCGGCTTTAGAGCCGTGTCAGTGGTCGAATCCCACGCGTGCACAGCGCGCGCGCGCGGCCAGTACGAGGAGGATTTCTCCTCGCACACTGAACCATAGGGCCCCATCTTTTGGAAGGATGATGTCAGTCTATGCCCCATCGTCCTCGCCAAAAATGGCATGTCCACGTGTCCTACACAGGGAGTTATTCTGGCCGAGTAGCAGGACACAGTGTACGTGTGTGCACAGCGTGTCCAACACGAAAAACAGACACGAAACAACACAGAAATACCTAACACCCTTCACAAAATTTAATGTACATACTAAGATCTACCAATCCATGTAATTACATTTTCAAAAATCGAAAATAAATTCCTAAGGGGCATTCTATCGAACACCTAGCCTATCAAATGGATACGTGTCCGATACGGACACGAAACTGACACGAATTGTGCCCAAATTCCAGGGACAACTAGGAGACTCCTAGATCTAGCCCTAAATGCAAAGAAAACAGTAATTTAAATTAATTTGAGGAGTTTTACCTATAGGTGCAAAATGCCTGGAAAAGCTCCAAATGGGGGGTGTTCCTCTTGATGGCCAAATACTCCAAATGAGCCCAAAGCTGATATTAACCTCCAGAATTATAAAATATACAGAAATTAGAACCTATTGCAAAATACTAGGATTAAAAAGGAATTAAAATGAATTTATGGAGATTTTTGGAAGGGGGACAATACCTTTTCTTTTCTCCAAGTATTGGAATGATAAAAAGGAGGCAACCCTAATGAATAAGTATTTATATAGGGTGGGGATCCCTATGTGGTTGGTCATTTAGGGTTTGGTTAGGGTTAGGGCTTCTAGTTATGGGCCATGGGCCAAGTCATAAGTCATTGAGTCATGAAATCATAAGTCATTTCATTAAACCATAAATCATGAAATGATTTCACTCAAACTAATCCTCCTATTCCAAAATTAGTCTCTAATGACTAAAAGTAGGTTAACCTAAGTTAGACTAGGGTTACCATAGCTAGGGTTAGGTTCTAGACTAGTCTACAAGTCTCTATAAGTCATAGCCCAAACTAGGAATCACCAATTCAATAAATCATTAAATAATTCAAAAAGTCAAAATGACGAAAATACCCCTAGGCTAAAAATGATAATTAAATATCCTATGGCATGGTTAGGATCTAGGTCATGTAGTCACTAGGGTTTCACTGACAGCACATCAAAATCACAAGTCATGACTCAAGGCAGTTTTTAAATAGTTTAAAAATTATTAAAAATCACCAAAAATTACAATATGATTTAAATATCAATAATAATTATTATAATTACAAAATTTCAAAAATACCCTCATCTGGAAAACTAGGTGTTATAATCCTACCCACCTTATCAAAATTTCGTCATCGAAATTAAAATTGTCGCACCCTTTCTAGGTCAAACCCAAACTATCAAGGTCAAGAGATAATCATGCAAACAAAATCTTACTGGTCGTGATTCCACAGTCTCGAACAGGGTAGCTACACTATCTAGCAATCACAAACAATATCTTGGCAGGTACTAAGGAAATCACACAGGAAAGTGGGGAGGAAGAATGAGAAGGACAAACCTGCTAACCCATCACCTGTAGCGTCGGTCTCCTCGACCACCATCGCAAAAGCTCTACCCCTCTGGTGCTGAGCTACAGGTGGCCTAGCTCCCTCTCTCTGATCCTGTGCTCCACGAAGTGGGGGTGCTGTGGGGCAATCCACTATCTGGTGAGCGTCGGATCTACAAAATAGGCAAACCCTCAATCTCCTCCTACAAGACTCCCAAGTGTGTCCTGCCTTTCTGCAGTAGACACAAGTCTGCACCCTGCGGTCCTGCCCTCGAGGCTGATGCTGAGCTTGCTGCACTCTTACTGGTGCCTGTGCCTGCTGAGCCTGCACATGGGGCCTCTTGGCCTGACCTCCGCTGCTGCTACCACCCTGGAAGTTCCAACCCCTCTTCAACTTCAACCCCAGGTCGTACTCCGCTGCCATAGCCCTAGAAAATATCTCCGCATAGGTAGCATTCCGGTCGCTCTTAGTCAGCGACCGAACCTCCCTAATCAAGCTTCGGCGGAACTTTCTCGCCTTCGTCTTCTCAGTCAAGTCATCAATGAACCGGGCCAATCGGCAAAACTCTCCGGCATACTCAGCTACTGACTGGTTCCCCTGAACCAGGCTCTCAAACTGTGCCTCGATACCTCCCAAGGCCACATCAGGAAAGAACTGCTCCTTAAACAGCTCATTAAACTGGGCCCAAGTCTGGCCCTCAACTCCCATCCTGGGATCTGTCTTGGTACCACGCACGGGCTAAGTCCTGAATCTAACTGCCCGCCGCCTCGATATGGAGTCGATCTGGTATCTCTGCCAACCTGAATATCTCCTCGATATGCTCTATCCAATCGTCTGCATAATGGATGCCCTCAGTGCCAAGGAACTCTCTAGGGTGCATCTTCTGAAAGTCCTGGATATCCTTTTCCTTCCGGTAAGGCTGCTGCTGCTCCCCTCGAGCAGTCACCATCTCTACTGTAGTACGAACCTGCTGGTAGGCCTCGTCAATCCCCTGACGATAATCGGCAGTCTGTCGCTGCTGCTGCTGCTGCTGCTGGTGAGATGCCAGAATCCTCTCCACGAAAGAAAATAGATGAGCAGCATCTACCATCCCCGCAGGTGGAGGCTGCTGCGGTGGAAGGATCTCGGGAAGCACCGGACTCTGCCTCCCAGCTAGTGGAGGTGCTCTTCCGAAAGCTGCTGAGACACCCACCCCAGCTGGCATGACAGGGGCTGCGGTACCGGGAGCTGGCTGCTGAAGGTGAGAGGTGGCAGACCCCTCTGCAGCGGCTACTGTACCAGAGCGATGTGATCGTGTCTCCACCATCCTGAAGACATATCGAAAAGGAAGTCAATACTGAGCAGGAATCGATAAAACAGAGGAGGATAGGTTATTGCAAAGAAGACAAGTCAGTAAGATATGTAGATAGCATGAATTGAAGCAGAATTTTTCCTAACTGTGATTGAGTACCTCCCCGTTAAAGCCTATCTCTTAATCCTATCGCAGGCTCGCAGCAGTACAACTAAGTCGCCGTACTACCACAATATCGCACTAATGCGACTCTCGACCTGCATGGGCCACCACTAAAAATGTGTCACGACCCGTACCCACTGTGAGGGTACGAATACGTAACGACGCCCAGTCTACGCCACAGTGTCGGCGATAGAGCGCTGTCCTAGGTTACTATCTAACCAGCAACTCACGCAATTATAATGTATTCATCATGATCAACTCCGAACGGAGGACAAGTATAAAATATTATAACTCAATCACTGTCTAAGCACGATAAGATAATCACAGAAGAGTTAACTAAGAATAGAAAGACAACTACTAAAATAATAACAACTCTCAACAAATCTCAAATACTACACAAGTCTCAAAACTTCTATAACAAATTCAACATGAAAACAGATGCTAGTCTACTAAACTAAATCCCGATCACTCCTGAGTGTCGGGGCCAAATGTAGTCATCCCGTCTCCGGGTCCATAATATGTAGGGCATGTATCCTCAGGGCAATCATCTGTAAAATTTCAACAGGTCCAGTCAAGACAGGAACGAGCACATCTCATCCAGAAAATTCAAGTAATGACAAATACTATAAAACAATTATAGACAGTTATATTGATGATAATGGCAGTTTTATACAGGTAATGATGTAGAGAAATAGCAAAGGTACAAGAAAAGTAAGGTAACAAAATAAAAGAAGAATGATGGCAAAGAAGACTATAAAATAAGATCTAGCTAAACTAGGGTAACATATTATAAGTCCAGTTTGTACAATGTAGGTTGAGTGTAATCCCAATATGAGTCTAATACAATTTGAGTCTAGTAAATGATTCTTGTACATGATGATTCTAGTAGATGATTCTTCTCAATGATTTGAGTGAAGTGATTCTTGTAAGATTCTTGTACACTAATTCTTGTAGGTGATTCTTGTAATAATTATGGCACATCGTACGCTTAGCCAAGCGGTGATGGCTATCATTCTTGTAATACGGCACATCGTACGTTCGGCCAAGCGATGATGGCTATCATTCTTATTTGGTTATTCTTGTTGAATACGGCACATCGCATATCGGGCCCAGCAGCGATGGCTATCGTTCTTGTAATGATGATTCTTGTATGATTTGTACATTTAATACTTGTAGGTGTTTCGAGTAGATGAGTCTTGTGAGTGATTCGAGTAATAGGGTTAGACAAATCAAGTACATGTATTGCGAATAAATGAATCTAAAATATTAATACATGTTGTGACAGAGAATCAAATAGAACTATACTAGAACTGAATCACAGTAATCATCAAATAAATGAAAGAACTATCAGAGAATGTACTCGCCTGATACCCTGAATGACTGATGAATATCAAATGTCTGAACCGGAGTCACAATGTCCTAAACAGAGTAATATAGGTCATAATATGTTTAAAATGAGACAGATGATGTTTATGATGCAATCTGTATGATTTCTAGGCCAATCTAGGTCAAAGTCAAACTTGGTCAACCCTACAGTCAAACTAAGTCAAATCAAGTCATATTAGGTCACAAGAAGTTAAACTAAGTCATACAAGATCAAACAAGGTTAAACAAGTCTAATCTAGGTTAAATTCAACTCTTAGTCAAACATTCTAGCCAAACTAGTCAAGTTATCTAGGGTTTAATCAATAATGGTCAGACTAGTCAATATGGTCAAACTAGGTCAACTCTAGGCTATTGGGTCAACTACCTAGTCAAGCTAGGTCAAACTCCTGGTCAACTTGTCTAACCAGTCATTCCAGTCTAACCATATTCCTATACCAAAGCCTATAAGGAAATGACACTATATAACCACCATAAAACTAACCCTATACCAATACCTATATAACCACTCATGGCTTAACAAAACCATATCAAACCAATTCATATATCATATATACATATATATAGCACAATATACATACCATCTATGTGTCACTATACTATAACTCCTCTCCCTTCTCAATACTTATACTCCCTTCTCAACTAACCCTTCTCAATCCTTGTTCCCAGATCCCCCCCCCCATACACATTCCAAGTAAATAATAGTTCACATATTCACTATTTCACAGTCCTAGCTCACTCCAAGTCTACCTGCACATCACATTCCAGAATTGTGTATATATACATTCCCACAAGGAGGGCCACACTCTAGTGTACATGTTAAAGTCAATCATACACACTCATACATTATCTATAGGAACCTATATATATACATATATATATATATATATATACATATATATCTCAATCATATATATATATATATATATATATATACATATGAAAAGAGTGAAAAGGAGGAAACATATGAATATTCAAGGTGTGTGTGTGTGTCATGAGTGAGGGTGAGGGCATGTGGGCTTGTGTGTAGAGCTAGAGTGTCAAGAGTATGGTGAGAGGGCAGTGAGGCATGTTACATAGGTGTGTGTGACTAGAGGACAGTGAGCAACAGTGTACAAACTCAGATAATACAAGCACCAATCTCAGTTTTAACATTTAACAGTGAACAAAACCAATTTCAGGTTAACAGAGATTTGAATCTCAGGATACATAATTGTGTGTTTGTGTCTAGTGTATTAGGTGTTCATCAAACAGCGAAAGGAAGTGTACACAGGGAAAAAAAATGGATTAGTGATGTGTAGACTAAAATCAGTGAAAACAATTTATGTTTCAAATAGGTCTTCAGGAATTAGGCAATGTAGTGTGTCAATGGTGAAGGCCATATGTGTTGTACATTTGTGTATATATATGGCTCAAGTTTTGAGTTTCCTGAAATCATCTCAGGAGCTCATTTCATTGGAAAACTCAGGAAAATGACAGTTTTTATGAAAGTTTTAAAGATGTCTCAGTTCAGTTTCATCAAAACCGTGTGTGTTTAGGGAGAATGATCCTCAGGAATTAATCTCCTGGCAATTCAGAATTTCAGTGAGAAATTCCTAGTTAACCATGTATCGATTTAACATTCAAGATCAAACGAAAACCTCATCTCACATGAATCCACCCAAGTGTAAACTAATACACATGTGGGGCATCAAATATAGAAATAAATCAGCAAATAAAAAAATCAGTCTTAGAAGGGAAAAACTAAATCAGAATTTAAGGGCTGAAAACATGTATCAGTCAACCATTCGTATCATTCCAACTACAAAAATCCATTATCAAGTGCAAAAACAAAAAATAATATGTAACACCCATCTAGCAAGTCATATTACACATGTGTGAATCAAAGTGGCAATTTAGAACATCATAAAAATCAATTTAAACTGAAATCACAGTTCAGGATTTCGAAAATCATACATGGTATCAGTGAAAACGGGAATTTCGAAATAGAACACCAAAATCGTGCTAAAATGACCAATAAATGGTTGGTAACCCATTCACCACTTGTACCCGTGTCCCACGAGTCATTCGTGCCCCACCAAGTGGACACGAGCGTGTCCAAACACACACAGACACGTACATGTGCACAGACAGTGTGCTGCGTCGTGCACGCATGCACGCGTGTCCTGTGCGTGACACGGGGCATGACACGACTCGTGCTCGTGCCTACGTGTTGTATGCCCCTGTACAGTGTCCTAGGTGAGTGTCGTATCGGCTTTAGAGCCGTGTCAGTGGCCGAATCCCATGCGTGCACAGCGCGCGCGTGCGGCCAGTGCGACCAGTGCGAGGAGGATTTCTCCTCGCACACTGAACCATAGGGCCCCATCTTTTGGGAGGATGATGTCAGTCTATGCCCCATCATCCTTGCCATATTCTGTCTTACCTTCATGTTCCATATTCTCATATCGGACACGAATTACACACGATTGTCTTGTTCCATTGTTCATTGCTTGTGCGTCATTGTTATTGCGGAATTGGGGGAAATATTAGCTTTTGTGTGACCACACCCAACATAGGTATTGTAGATAGCCTAATCGTATACTTCATGTACGATGAAGCCGTACCTTGTAGAATTGATTGCCTCATTGATTGATTGATTGATTGCTCCTAAGCCGATCACACATTAGTTTTAATATTTCAAAATTATCACAATTGCATATTGATTGTCGTAATTGATTGCCTTGTACATTGATAGCCATGTTCATTGTCTAGCATCTTGATTGTCATCCATTGCCTGCAGTTTTACATTTCATTTCTGGTACCGCAGTTTCAGTTTTATTTCATGTTCTAGCTTTCTGGTATTCTGGTTTCACATTGTACTCTGGATCACAGATTACATTGTATATTGTCTAGTCAGGGTTGTACTTTGCTCTTTTCCTGATAGGATCGTTGCAGGTGAGTGGGAGATTACATGGAGCTGGTGGTTGCTTGGATATTACAGCTTTTTATTGTTTTATTTATTTTTTTGGAGATTGTATCTTAGAGATTCATTTATTGTTTATTATTTCATTGGACCGGATTTGTCTCCGGCTGAATTTGTATTTTAAAACACTTGATGGATATTGGTGATTTCTGAGAACGTTATAAAATGCTGTGTTGGTTTACATTACATTGTGACTTTGAGTTTTCCATAGTATTGTACAGCTTACTTCGTCGTGTCCAACGACGAAGGCTGGGCGTGTCCGACTCGTATCCGATTATTCGGGAGCGGGTCGTGACAATGCCCCATCATCCTTGCCAAAAATGGCGTGTCCACGTATCCTACACAGGGAGTTATTGTGCCCGAGTAGCAGGACACAATGTACGTGTGTGCACAGCGTGTCCAACATGAAAAACAGACACGAAAAGACACAGAAATACCTAACACCCTTCACAAAATTTAATGTACATACTAAGATCTACGAATCCATGTAATTATATTTTCAAAAATTGAAAATAAATTCCTAAGGGGCATTCTATCGAACACCTAGCCTATCAAATGGATACGTATCCGATACGGACACGAAACTGACACGAATTGTGCCCAAATTCCAGGGACAGCTAGGGGACTCCTAGATCTAGCCCTAAATGCAAGAAAACAGCAATTTAAATCAATTTGAAGAGTTTTACCTATAGGTGCAAATTGTATAGAAAAGCTCCAAATGGGGGGTGTTCCTCTTGATGGCCAAATGCTCCAAATGAGCCCAAAGCTGAGATTAACCTCCAGAATTATAAAATATACAGAAATTAGAACCTATTGCAAAAGACTAGGATTAAAAAGGAATTAAAATGGATTTATGGGGATTTTTGGAAGGGGGACAATACCTTTTCTTTTTTCCAAGTGTTGGAATGATAAAAAGGAGGCAACCCTAATGAATAAGTGTTTATATAGGGTGGGGATCCCTATGTGGCTGGTCATTTAGGGTTTAGTTAGGGTTAGGGCTTCTAGTTATGGGCCATGGGCCAAGTCATAAGTCATTGAGTCATGAAATCATAAGTCATTTCATTAAACCATAAATCATGAAATGATTTCACTCGAACTAATCCTCCTATTCCAAAATTAGTCTCTAATGACTAAAAGTAGGTTAACCTAAGTTAGACTAGGGTTTCCATAGCTAGGGTTAGGTTCTAGACTAGTCTACAAGTCTCTATAAGTCAAAGCCCAAACTAGGAATCACCAATTCAATAAATCATTAAATAATTCAAAAAGTCAAAATGACCAAAATACCCCTAGGCTAAAAATGATAATTAAATATCCTATGGCATGGTTAGGCTCTAGGTAATGTAGTCACTAGGGTTTCACTGACAGCACATCAAAATCACAAGTCATGACTCAAGGCAGTTTTTAAATAGTTTAAAAATTATTAAAAATCACCAAAAATCATAATATGATTTAAATATCAATAATAATTATTATAATTACAAAATTTCAAAAATACCTTTATCTGGAAAATTGGGTGTTACAAACTCCCCCAAATCTCTACCAGCCTGGACCGAAAAAAAACCCGGAATAAACAAAACAATGTATGATTAGATAATAAATAGAGTATAAGTAAATGTGTCTACTAACACTAGTATACTTACGTCGTTCCATCGGCCCACAGCTCGGTACGAGTGATATTGGCTGGCCGCTCTGGCAGGATAGAAGGGTCTGTAAATCCTGGTCGACGTATGTACACTCCATGGTCGACCAAAAGGCCAGGATATGGGTTCGTCGCAGTAGGAGCGACAGGTGTAGTCTCCGGCGTTGAAGACGGAACACCAGCACTGGTAGGAGTAGATGCTGAAGGAATATCAGGGCTAGCTCCGCCGACTGAAGAACGAGTGAACGGCAGAGATAAGCCATCCTCCTCATCAACCAAATCATCCTCGCTAACTCCTCTGCGATCTGCAACCCGAGTACTAGGAGGAGCAGGAGTAGGAAGACGGGTCGACCCAGATCCTCGAAGTCGACGTGGACGACCTCGTCCCGCCATATGTAAATCTGAAAGAAATAAAAAAAATAATGTGATGATACAAATAATCAATACAAATCTAATAGAAATTAAATAAAGGTGTGTTGATACAAATAATCGTTAAAACTGGTATCATACCATTCCTATGAGTATTGACATCAAAATCAGTAATATCGAAATCGGGTTAGTATCAGCCTTATCGAAATCAGATTCAAAAACCCTAGCTACTACATTAACGAATTTCGGGTTAGCTATCGAAATCGGGTTAGTATCGGCCTTAACGAATTTCGAATAATTTACGAATACCAAAAATCCTAGCTACTACATTGTGTTCGTGTCTGTATCCGTGTCCGTGTCCGTGTCCAAAACCCTAGCTACTATATTGTGTCATAATTCTCGTGTCGAGAAGCATATCGTGTCCGTGTCAACAAAAATTATTAGAGAAAAAAATTAGGTCATTACTTGAGGAGTGGGAGTTGCCATGTTGCCGGAGAGGAGCCGAGGAGGGGGCGGACGGAGGGGGCAGAGGAGGGGGCAACGAGGGAGGGAAAGGGAGGCAGAGGTGGGAGGGGGCAAAGAGGGGAAAGGGGGGCGGGGGGGCATAAGGGGGGGTAGAGGGCGAAGATGGTGGCAGAGGGAGGGCGGAGAGGGGGGCACAGGGAAGGGGGCGGAGAGGGGGTCGCTGAGGGGGTCTGAGAGAGGGGCAGAGGGGGGCAAAGGGGGAGGGGGTCGCCGGAGAGGGGTCAGAGATGGGGGCGGAGAGAGGGCGGAGATGGGGGTCGCCGGAGAGGGATCGCCGGAGATGAGCGAGGGAGTCGAGGGAGGGGGAGGAGGGAAGTTGAGAGAAAATTAAAATTTTGGGAACATTTTTAGAATGAGTATGGGGGGATACTTTTACAGAAGCCCAGCGACGAAAAATTCTGTCGCTGAGACGTCGGAAGAAAACTAGTGACGGATTCGGTGACGTTCAATTGAATTATTTTTTATGTAAATTATCCGTCACAAGTCAGTCACAAGTACGTCGCTAATTAGCGACTGATTTACTGCCGTCGCTGACGTTCGTCGGTAATTAACAGTATTTTTTAGTGAGGTGCTGGGCATTGAGCGTGCAGGTACCGCGGGCTGCTATGGGATTCGCAGCTACGTGCACAAGTTGACGGGCTGAGTGGCTATAGGGCACAGGTGGCGTATGATATGGCTGATTGGAAGATTGGAACAGTTATAGAATGATTGAGTTAATTGATCAAATCTGATCTTTGTGGGATTTGAATTTAATTCATTAAAATCTTTTCATTATTCGGTCTTATCTTTTCGCAATCAGTTATGGCCAGAAATTGGATTAGGGTTTCGTCCATTCTCTATAAATACTGTCTTCGTGCCTTCATTAAGGACTTACGCCAAAATAAAGAGACGAAGAGAGAAGTGTTGCCGCCGCTATTGAAGTCCTAAGGAGTTCTTCGAGTTCGTAAAGGAGGTGACAGCGAGCGTTCCAGAATTTCTTTCGAACTTGCTGGTTCCTACGAGCAGATTGCAAAAGGAAGAATCTTGCTTTGAGGAACGGTGGTCTTTATTACCCC
The DNA here is from genome assembly GCA_029216955.1 of Iris pallida. Lineage (NCBI taxonomy): Eukaryota > Viridiplantae > Streptophyta > Magnoliopsida > Asparagales > Iridaceae > Iris > Iris pallida. The sequence goes on along the minus strand of JANAVB010040619.1, from coordinate 5,432,546 downwards.
AGCAAAGTCATTACATCAACTCCGGTTGAGAGCGATTATTCATATCGTTGCATCAATTCCAGTTGAGAGCGATCATTTATCTCGTTGCATGAACTTCGGTTGAGAACGAGTATTCATCTCACTCTTAGGATAACGAATTCTCACTCTTAGGATAACGAATTTTTTGTCTCTCTGTAAATAAGAGTTCGAGATTTTCTTTTTCCATCAAATGATATATTTCGAAAATAATAATATATGACAAAAGTAGGGACAAACTAAGTACATAATAGCATGATGGAAACATAACAGGACTATATGCACTTGTACAACAATTGGCTGACCGTACTTTGCTAAGGACGACTGCTCCCCGCGATACGTTGAAAACAATATTTGAACCACACAAAGTCCACAACATTCAAGTTAGAGCATGCATTCTCTTCACTACAACAAAAAGACCTATTAATGACGCTCGACAAGGAGTTTTAATGACGGCTGATACATAAGCGTTATCAAGTTGAAAATTACCTTTTTCTATGACGGTTTGGGCTAATTCTGGGCTTTTTATAATGCTTATAAAACAAAGCGTTATTAATAGTTTAGAGCGGTGGCAAACTTGTAATAAACTTTCTGTAATATATTCCATCCCCCCCCTCCGATTTTATTTGGAAGAACTCTCATTCTCCTTGCTCTCCTTCTGCCCCCTCTTCCCTCCTCTCCCCAAACCCTAAAATTTTCCATCTCCTCTTTTCAATCTCCCACAAACCCTAACTCTAGGTCTCACTCTAAACCCTAGATCTAGGTCTCACTCTAAGCCCTAAGCCCCCAACCCCTCCTCCCACGAACCCTAAGCCCTAAGCTCCCAACCCCTCGCTCGTCGACGGAAACGGCGGTGGCGGGAACGATGTGGTGAGTCGAGGTCGTCCAGGCGTTGTGGCTTCGGGTTCAGAAGATCGGGGAGGTCGGTACTCATGATGAGCGGGACGACGCTCGATCGAGAACAGGAAGTGGAGTCGAAGGAGGGCTTCGGGGGCCTCGCCTCCGCCACCGGCCTCTTCATCATCCTCCTCTTCCACGCCCTGGTAAAAAAAAAAACCAAAACTTCCTTGTTTTTTTTGGGAGAAAGATTTGATTTTGTTATATGTTCCTGCTTCTTGATTTTGATGTAAAAATAGTAAGTTTAGTTGATTATGTTCAGAATATTGGGAATTGCAGTGGATTGATTTCGGAACTGGTTATATGTTCCTACTTCTTTTTGAAGGTTTTGTTGAGGAACTCATATTTTGTTTTCTTTGGAACTTCACTTTTTTTTGTTATCTGTTGATACAGGAAATATTGGCACAACTGTTCTACAGAAGTCATTTTGAAGTCAGGATGGCCGGGGTTCGGCAATCTTATTGCATCAGGCACCGTATTGCCAGTAATAAGGTCAGAATCTTTTTCTTATTGTTTTCATAATATCGGAGTCATCTCACCTATCATTAGACCTGACGCAAAACCAAGCTTTCTTTGTGTCCAGTTTTGATCAATGACACAAGGGTCTGAATCGACGTTGCCTCCCTCGATAGCTTGAGTTTGCTGCTGCGACGTCCGTCGCCAACAGATGGGAATCGTCCACGAATTTCAACTTTGGCAGGTAACTGAGCGTTCCATATCGTACTGTTCTCTAATTTCTAGTTTGGTCTTGATCAAATTGAGGACTTGATTACGTCTGCAATCTAATGCCCATGCTTTATTTAGCAATCTATTGGTTATAGTGTGCTAAAAAATGACATAATTAAACTACTTCATCATCAACATTAGCAGAAATAGCAGCCAAGCCTTCTTCTATTGTAAGTAGTACAGCTATGGACGGGGGAGGAGCTAAACATTCCACTCCATGGAACGAAGAGTCTATTGCGTATGATAAACTCGAGATAAGATTAAAAAAAAATTCAAAAGATATTATAATATTTAGCATTGTTTACAAAAATAAATCTCATTTGCTAAAAAAATATAATAATTTTCACAACCCATCAAATTTCTCGTTGTGCGCTCTCATGTTCTGGTACCACTGAATGATCTTTCCATTGTCGTCGTCGAACACATATTTTGATGTAAAAATAGTAAGTTTAGTTGATTTTGATGTAAAAATAATTTTCTGTCTTTTTCTACACTGAAAGATCACTTAGAAGCTTGTTTTCATGATTTAATTAATAGCAACTTGTGTGCACTTATTGCAATCAAGGTATTATATAGTTTTCCTCATATATCCTCCACTTTTATTTTATTTTTGCACAAAACAAAAAATTGCAATCTTTCCTGGACTCTTATTTGTCAAGCTGATTTGCACTTCTTATTATATTTTCTGTATCACCGGAAATAAACATGCTAATACTCCTGTCTTTGTTGTCCATTTGAACAGCCCTGAATGTGTTGAGTCTTTCTGTTCTAACGTGGAAGCGGATCATACAGATGTCAGGATACTAATGCTTGCCTGGTATTATGTTTTTTAACTTAAAAGTCTATGGAATTTCATTGAAGGATATTATCTTCTTCTGAGTTATTTACATTTCGATGGAATTGACTTGATCAGGAAGATGAAAGCTGAAAAACAAGGATACTTTAACCTGGTGTCTCTATTTAAAAAGCGATGCATGTTTTGTTTATGGTGTTTTCAGGAATTACACTTTTTTTTCACTACTTTTCATAGTTTAATAATATTTAAAATTTCTTGATTTCATCCTATGTGTTCAACATTATGGCAGGAAGAATGGCGTAGAGGCCTCAAAGCACTACGGGCCGATACTATCAGCAAACTCAAGAAGGCACAACCAGAATTGGAGAAAGAGGTTGGATGGAGACTTTTGATTATGTGTATTCAATTTAGGCTTATTTCTACACCTTAGCATTTTGTTGAACTTTGTTCTCAATTGTGAGGGAACCACTACTGTGTGTTTTACTGTTGTAAATATATATATATATATATTTATATAAATATATACATATATATCTATATATATATATATATATATATATATATATATATATATATATATATATATATATATATATATATATATATGGATATTCAATGTAATGCAGATGTTGATATGTACTCTATTTTGAGAAATATAATAAAGATGGTGATATATAATGTTAAGTTTTTGGAATGTAATATATACTGTGCAGTATAGAGCATTATAAATATGCTAATTTGAATAGTATAAAGTGTTATAAATGTGTTGTATTGAGCCTATACATATTATCTATTCATGATGTTTTAAAATTGTTCTGAATTGTGCACTATATATTAACTATTCATAACGCTTTTATAGAAACTATTCATGACGGTTATTTTATGACGCTTTAAAAAAACATTTATAACACCCGTTTCATAACGGTTTCTGTGGGAAAAAAAAAGCGTCATGATTCGTCATTAATGACGCTTTTTAGCCGTCATTAAAAGGGTTTTTTGTTGTAGTGCTTGGAGGATTCACGGGAACAATTGAGATCAATCCAAATATAATCTGTTTAGTGCTGGTTCACTCACTTGGAGTATATATGTATCTTAATATGATTGACAGAGTTTCATATCCTACAATCACTTAAAATAAAACTTGCTCCTTGTTTGAGAGCACTTGAAACCTATGAATCATGTGGTATTACAAATTTTAACTTTATATTAGCATCATCCGCTTTGATATATATATATATATATATATATATATATATATATATATATATATATATATATATATATATATATATATATATATATATCAAATGACTTATAGTCTAGTGTTTAAGAGAGATGCATGCGGTCGAGTGGTCAGGAGTTCGAATCCCGGTGGGAGCGATTTCAGAAACAATTCACCTGGTTCCAAAATATATATATACATATATATATATATATATATATATATATATATATATATATATATATTTTCACCTTTATATATATATATATATATATATATATATATATATATATATATATATTTCTCAAATAAAGTAATTGTGGCGAACGCTCCCACCGGGAATCGATCTCCTGACCACTCGGGCCGCATGCCTCACCACTACTACTAGACTAGAGGTGCATGCGGTCTAAGTGGTCGAAGTTCGAGCCCCAGTAGAGGCGAGTTCACCACAATTACCCATTGCTTCACACACACATATATATATATATATATATTTTTTTTTTTTACAATTACCCATTGCTTCACACACACACACACACATATATATATATATATATATATATATATATATATATATATATATATATATATATATATATATATATATATATATAAAGGTAATTCTTATTCCATGGTGATAAAAAAGAAAGTTACATATACATCTCCCGTATATCCTTGCTCTCTCAAAATTCCATCATAAGCACATCATTATCAATATTATTAATGAGTCCTATCAGCGGTGTCTGACAATCTTCAAAAATATGCTTATTTCTCTCCTTCCAGATGTGCCAAACGGCAGCTGCAAACCTAACTCTGGCCATTGCGAACCAGCTAATGCCCTGACTCCTCTCTTGTCTAATATCCTTCATAATATCTGACCACTCCGTGCCTGTCCACCGGGTCTTGTTCATTTTACTTCCCCGATCACTCCGTATATGCGATGAAACTGAGCAAGTAAAGAATAGATGATCAATAGATTCACCCATATTATTGCATAGGACACAATTTAGGTCTTCAGTGTGTATACCAAATCGGTTAAGGCGATCACGAGTAAATAATCTCCTTAGACATAGCTTGTATAGACAATATTGCATTTTTGTCGCTAGTCCTTTCACCCATACCATCTCCGCTCTTTTCCATTGCTCCTGCGCTCTTCGTACTCGATTGTATGCGTATTTTGAAACGAATTTTGTATCGCCCGAGTCACACCATATCCAGGGGTCAGCCAAGAGCGTCCGATCTATAGTACATTAATGGCGGATGGTGCTGATGTGTCTTCGCGTGGCTATGCATCACTCTGGAATCCATCTTCCATCTAGAATTATTACGCTAACCATGGCATTTCTATCTGTCACCGTGGAAGCTTGTTCCCCTTTCCGATCTATTAAGCTCTGGTGCTCGATCCACGGATCGCACCATAAAATAGTGTTTGTGCCATCCTTGAATCTCCTCTCGATCATTCTCTTCAGGCGGTTACGATAGCGTAAGACGCTTTGAAAACAACATTGTTGTTTATGAGTTTCTCCCAAAAATTGATCTCTTTCACATATCTACTCCTCATCCAATTTGCCCAAAGAGATTTACCTGTGAGAAGCTTCCATGTGACACTATATATATATATATATATATATATATATATATATATATATATATATCACCCCATTATCATCCCTATATAATCCGTCGGATTAGATTTAACAAACGGTCCAGATTCATCCACTACAAAAATAGAAAGGTGTTAACTAAAAATAGAAAAATAAACAAAATCCTTTGTACAAAATATAACGGAGAGAGAGAGAGAGAGACGGATTTGAAAAAAAAGAAAACCCTCCATTTCCCAGACGAATTCCCATGTGCCGCTGCCCCAACCCCAGCGGCTTAGGGAAGGTTTCTTGTTCATGTTGTCGATGGCGAGGCGTATGGAAGACCCCCTACCAATCTTTCTTTTCTTCCTCCTTTCAGCTCCTCGGTGTCATCTTTCTTCTTCCTCCTCCTCTCCGCTGTCCTCGGTGCTCATCATTATCGTGACGAACCATATGGACGACAGGAAGAAGAATCCTCCTCTCCAGAGAAACTTTCGTATGGGACTCGAGGCACATAATGAGCAGGGAACTGACCTTCCCGAGGCCATGTCCAGGGCCGGTCCTGAGCAATTGGTGGCCTTAGGCAAAATTTTCTAAATGGGCCCTATACATAATGTAAAAAAAAGTATAAATAAAACAAAATTTTGATGTAGTCAAGTTTTGAACCAATTACCTCTTAAATACAAGTCTAGCATTGTAACCACCACACCACAATACTTTTTGTTAAGAATAGGCACATGATACATACTAGTTCTATTATAGACAGTTCTATGTTGGTGCCCCCTTTCGTCAGGTGGCCCTGGGCCGTCGCCCGGCCTGCCCTGGGCAAGGGCTGCCCCTGGCCATGTCGACCTGGGCCTGGATCAAGAGCACATATCCGCTCACGGCAGCACCAAAGACCTGGGCGGTTGCACCGATGTCAAAATTGGGTCCGCCTATTAGCACCGTCTCGACCTTGCTGTGCCTGTGGAGTTTCATCAGTGCCTCGGCTTGCCACGTGAACACCTTTTGTAAACATCACAACAACACTTCAATTATTGGGACATATCAAGAACAAATTAATAAGTAGTTGACATACTTAAATACAATTTCTCTAATTTACAATATAATGCAAGCAGACATCTAATTCAAGAAATCAAGAACTTGAGGCTGCAGTGGAAGTTGGGAAAAATTAACATACTTGGTATCGAAAGGATAGTGGCGAAACAGCCGTTCGTGATTCAGTCAAAACGGTTTGCCAGTCCCTTAGCCTACGAGCTTCGCGACACTTAGGAAAATGGCTCGAGAGGACTTGTGCTCGAGAGACATCACTAGGTTTGGCTTCATTTTGTGATAGATTGTAGTGATGGATTGCTTTCTCTATTTCTTCCAATCTGGAAAAGGAGAGAAGAAAAAAAACGTTCATCAATTTTATACTTCTTTTATGTTGTTCATGATTGGTAGAAGTCAAGCGGAGAGGAGGGAGAAGAAGAAAGATTGGTGGGGGATCATCCATGCAACTCGCCATCGACAACATGAACAAGAAACCTTCCCTAAGCCGTTGGGGTTGGGGCAGCGGCACATGGGAATTCTTCTGGGAAATGGATTTTTTTCTTTTTCCAAATCCATTTCTCTCTCTCTCTCTCCTCTCTCTCTCTCCTTTATATTTTGTAGGAAGGATTTTATTGTTTTTTCATTTTTAGTTAACACCTTTCTATTTTTATAGTGAATGAATTTGGGTCGTTTGTTAAATATAATCCGACGGATTATATAGGGATGATAATGGGGTGGACAAAATAGGGGGTGAATCTGATCCCACCTTATATATATATATATATATATATATATTTTTATATATATACATATATATATATATATATATATATATATATATATATATATATATATATATATATATAAAATATAATATATATATATATATATATATATATATATATATATATATATATATATATATATATATGATCGTTTCGATTCGGTTCGGTATTTTCGGTATGGTATTACACTCAAACCTTTACCACTACCATTATACCATATTTTAGCCGGTTAGACAATTCAGTATCGACACATAATTTTGGTTCGATTTTTTGGATATTTTTAATCGGTATTCGGTCGATTTTTCGGTATCGGTCGAAATTTTCTCCCCCCTAGAGACATCTGACTATACAACACACGCTTCATAAACTTGGCCTCTATTCTTAGATTTCATTGTTTGAATTTTTGTAGTTAATTTGTGAGAGTTTTGGTAATAGTTCTATTCTACTATATAATGCCAAAACTAGCTTTCTATTCCACAAATACCCTTGCACACATATCTATTTTAATTAAAAAAAATCTATTCTGTTAGAGGTAGTTAGGTACTTATAAATCATAAATCTTAAATCAAAATAAAGAAAAACATATATGCCTTTTAGTCTTTCTAAATCAGCATGCAACATACTAATGGTGCACCGTTCAAAAAAATCCAACATTGCTAAAATAGCACATTTAATTAAGATGCTAATGAATTCAGAATGCTAATGGTGCTAATTATACATTCTTAATGGATGAATGCAACATGCCATTGAATGCTAACCATAAATGATATACCGTTCAAAAAATATATGATGCATTCCTAGAATAGGACATTTAATTAAGTTGCTAATGAATGCATGCCTAAGAATACACATATTGTGCCTTGTATATTATTTCTAAATTAGGATGTTGCATGATATACTTGCTAATGATGTATTCCTAAATAATTTAATTAAGATGCTAATTAATGCATGCATCATCATAATGAATGTTATTTTAGGAATAACTCAATTTGTACTATAAATGATGCACCATTCAAAAAAAAAACAATAATGCATTCCTCAAATAGCACATTTAATTAAGATGTTGATGAATGCATGCCAAAGAATATAGGTATAGTGTCTTAGAGTATTTCTAAATTAGCATGTAATAAATTATGCATGCAATATGCAAATTATTCATTTAAGTCGATTGTCATTTCCTAATCTCAGGTATTCATAACTTTTTATTGCATGAAAAGTTATCATTCATCAGCATTCATTTTCAGTAAGTCCTAACTATTTATTCTCCTACAATGTCAGTCTTTCTCCTTCAAGTTCTTGAAATCTTCTTCTTAAAAAAAAATTAGTGAGTGAATCATTGATCAATCATGTCTAATAGTTGTTCAAACAACACATATGAAACACATGCATTTATACTAGTTATTGATAATATTTATTCAAATTAAACTTTCTCAACCATCTTGGGTGTTGTACGTGCTGTGACAAATTGGCAATCAAATCAGATAATATCATGTTGAGAATTTAGCCTTTAAGAGGTGGAGTAGTATGGAATCGTCGAACGAGTCGATCGATATACGACCAGATATCCTGTAATATCCCAAAACCATAATACTAAAGAGCAGGGACGGACGTAGGCCAACTTCGTATACGAAATATGCTAGTATTCCGAAATAAGATTATGGATATATAAGACACATGGGCTATCTACATGCCAAAGGTCAAGTGCTATGTTCACCATCTTAGGTCTCAATCACGAAGCAATAAGTTAATCACATGTATAATGAAGCCAAAACTGTATGAAATTGAATTTACCACATGGAACAACCGATTTTTATTTCAATGAAAATCCATAAAATCTTAGTTTTAGAAACTTAGATCTACTAAAATAGCCATCAAAACTGAAAACACCAAGTACTAAACATATAGAGAAGATAAAGATGCATAGCATAGATCAAAATGTATAAAGAGATCAAAGGAAATGAAATGAGCTTGCGGTCTCTCCATTAGTGCAAGATGTACTTGCCTATAGGTTGGTTGAGGGAAATGAATGAGAGTGAATGAGAAGAGAAAGGAAAAAAAAAGAATATTTATAGATCTACTAACATCTCTACCCTCCTTAAAAAAATTTTGCCCTCGAAATTCCAACCAAGACAAGATATTGAAATCAGGGCAAGCAAGATACCACCTACCAACCTAACTACACATGCAATCATACCAATCAACCAGGCAATAAGAGAATAATTATCTACTACAAGGTGCTAACCAAGCACGAAAATCAAGGTGCGAAGGCATAAGAACTGAATATACCTTTCGAGTCGAATAAGTATGGATACCGAGATATGATCTCATCCTCACGCTCTCATATCGACTATCCCGGTGAGGGTTGGCCCCAAGCAACATGGACAAGCTTAACAGTCAGGTTCTTGAGCACCTTCTCTCTTTGATCTAAAATAGATACATATTGTTCCTTGTAAGTCAAGTCGGTACCAATGACTAGCTTAGATTAATGAGGAAGGATATAGCTCGGATACGGGACATACCTACGCAACTGAGATATACGAAAACATCATGTACCTCATGTAGCAAAGGTGGAAGGGCAAGACGATAAGCAACATCGCCTACCTGCGGGAGAATATCAAGGGACCAACGTAACGTGCATTAAGCTTTCTACGGGGTCCAAATCTAATGACTCTCCGAGTATGCAAAATTTGCAGAAATACTTGGTCACCGACATCAAATTCTAGAGGTCTTCGATGCTGATCTACCCTATGACGATGCCTATCATGTGCAACCTGAAGCCGCTCTCTGGTCAACTTAACTATCTCTACTGTCTATATGATTATCTCTTGTTCCAAAAAAATTCGTTCATCCATATCGTCTCAAGCTAGAAGAGAACTGCACTTCCTACCATATAACACTTCAAACTGAACCATCTGAATACTCGCATGATAACTGTTGTTATAAGATAACTCCACCTAATAAAGATGAACCGCCAAAGATCTACCAAATTATAATGTACAAGCTTGCAAAATATCATCCAAAGTCTATATGGTACTCTCTAACTGCCCATCTGTCTTCGGAAGGTAATATGTACTAAGCCTCAATCTAGTGCCTAAGCTCCGATGCAAACTCTACCAAAAGTATAAAGTAAATCGGGTATCTCGATCAGATACAATGCTCACTGAAACACCTTGCTGCCTCACTATCTGCTTCGCGTTCATGTCTGCCAGCTGTTCAGTAGACTTCTTCACTCTGAAAGGAAGAAAATTAGCTACCTTCATGAGTCGATCGACTATCACCCAAACTACATTTTGACCAGTCGGGGATCTAGGTAAACCGTCACAAAATCTATTGTAATATGCTCTCACTTTTACTCCGGGATAAGAAGTAGCTACAATAATCCTGTTGGCCTCTATTGTTCTGCCTTCACTTGCTGACATATCAAACAACAAAAAACAAATTTTGCTATCTCCCTCTTCATGCTATTCCACCCAAAGTGCTACTTTATATCTTGATACATCTTAATTCATCCAGGGTAGATAGAATAAGGAGAACTATGAGCCTCTGCCATAACTTCATGTCTATCTCCGTTCGGCACACAACGACTTCCAAATCTAAGTATCTCGTTCTCATGGATCATCAATTCTTTTCTAAGATCATACTCACATTCTAATCGAAGCTTCTGGATCTGTGGGTCCTTTACCTATTGTAGCTCCCCTTCCCAAAAATTTTTGGAATATTTTTCTATTATTTATTTGATTTAAATGGTGATTTTAGGATTTTTATAATTAATTATTTAGTTAATTATTATGGTAGATGACTTTAGCCATGGTTGAGTTTTGAAGTACCAGACGACTAGGAATCATGGCACGGAATGTGCAGTAGCGTGCTTTGACTAGTGTTTAGCCATGGTAGGGGAATGCCAAGCCATAGGAGTGTCCTAACCAGGAAAACCAGGCCAAGTTGCGACTTAGCCTCTTTAGATGTTTAATTATTTATTAAATAAATTATTGACTTGCAGACGACCCGGTTGTACTCAGCAAGTCCGAACTAGACTCGAACCGAGCCCAAGCCATGTAGACCCTTAGTGCGACCAAGACGGCCACATAGATATACTGCATGTATAGGGGTATTTTATTTTAATGATCAATGACTAATTATAAATATTGGTCAAATAAAATATATTATTGCTATTAAGGTTATAATTATACTTTTATGTATATTTGTTATTTTCGAACATGCTACATTTCTTGAAATGTCATTTAGGTTTATGGGACCCTGACTGGAACGGTATATGTATGCATATATATTGTGTGTGTTTTTTTTATTAAAGGAAATATAGTTATTAATCATTTTGTGTATATATTTAATTCGTGTTCTTAATAGTTAAATGGTTATTATTTATTAAGTGACATATATATATGTATATATGTATATACTAATATTATATAAATAGGTCAATATATATATACATGTTATATATATGCGTATATATATGCGTATATATAGATATATCTCTATATAGGGCAATATGTATATATGCCTATTAATATATATATCCATATGTATATATACACATGTAATTGTAATAAGCCAAAGCAGCCCAGCCCAGGGTCTCATCCGAGCTTGGGCCTCCCCAAACCCAGCAGGCCCACAGCCTTCCCCCCAACTGTAGCAAACCCGAGCTATTTCTCATCCCCCACGCGAGAACCGACTCCACATATATGTAAACATAGGGGGAGTTCGAAAGGAAAAAACCCTAAATCCCAACACCAGCGCCGACCCCGACAATAGGTGGTCACGCGCGTGCGCCCCCGCTGTTGGCCGGCCGCCATCGACCATCCAAGCTACGGCCAGGAACACCGACATACGCGCGGACAAAACAGAGAACGACAACAGCAGCGACATTGCGCGGGGCCGACTTCGCAACGATTTTACGCCTCGATCGAGCGATCGTTTTGCATTCTTCCACCTCTGGTACAAAGTCCATATATACGTCTTTAAATTCCTTTAACTGCTTTACATGTAGATTCCCTTGATTGCACTTGAAATTGACCCAAAGTCGGTGGAAAAATATGTCCGAAATAGGACAGGAATCCATCCCAAAGACCCAACTTAGAAGATGTTTTACGATCTGTATATTAGTGTTTTCAGAAAACTAATTAAAGGCAGTAACAGACAACATATATGGCATCACAACCCTTCTTGTAGATTCTAATTTCATTAAACAGATAGGAAGTTATTCGATTCCGAAGTTGACCGAAAACTTGTTTTAAAAACTAGAAAATTGTCCGATACGACATGCGTCCCGCCAATCCGGGAAACGTGGTCACGAACCGAAGGCATCGAAAGGTGCGTAATGGCTTCGTGGTCCTGTGGGCTTTGACGGAATTCAAGTTGGTCGCGTGTGCGCGACAAATTTGATGCGTATCCATCGAAATTCACCGTATCGGCCTCTGTGCAAGTTTCTTAATTACTTCGTGCACACTCGTCAGATCGAGATGAAACTTGTGCCAATAGGATCGTATCATTTTTTTGGTCCTGTATACCAAGCTTGGTCGATTTGGAGACAGTTGATAAAATTGCCATTTTGCGGGCCCCACGGTCCGACTCAATGGGTGATTTTGTGCACGGTCCGCCGGAATCAACCTTTGGACATACGGTTGGGTTTGTATCAGAAAACTGGATCCGTAGACATGTAGTTTGACGACTTTAGAGACCATTGACTCTGTCATGCTTTTCGGTGCAAATCGGGTCCAACGACGGACATCATTTTTGCCCGAAATTACCGTTTTACCCCTGTGTCCAGAATTGGACTTAAGGACAGGCAATCCTAGCTAATTTGACTATTCTGAGACTGTTGGCATTATCTGTTTCAGCTTTCGGAGACAGTTATAATGATTTGGACTTTACGGCTCACTAGTTGACGGTATCTTATTGGTTCTTCATGCTACCACCAGGCAAGTATACCTTGCCTCCCTCTACAGTTTATTTACATGCATATTTCTATTATTATATAGTTTTACTAGTTGGTTATTTACATGTGATTTGTATATCGTGCATGCTAGTATAACTATAGTCCTTGTACATGGTTAGCCTTGTAGTTCATATTGGATGGGTTCTCTCGTGTATCGTGATTGCGTCGTGTCGTGTCTTCACCTGTATCTTGACTGAGTCGTGTCTACAAGTATGTGTGAGTGAACTGTTATTCCTTTGTCTTTCCCACAACCCGCGAGTCCACATACGGGGCGAGGGTTGTCCTTTGCACCTGCGAGTCAACACACGGGACGAGGGTGACTTGTCTTGAAACTGACCTGCGAGTCCACGTTCGTGGGCGAGGGTTGGTATTCCATTGATCTTCCAGCAGTTTATTTATGTATACTTGATCTCGTATCCATATTCATGGCTTCCTGTCAGTAGCCACATGTCAATTTTCAGTCTAGTTCCTGTTTATACCCTGGTTATATTATTGCATGATTAAATTATTAGATAGGCATGTTTTATGTATCTTGCTAGTCCTCTGAGGATCTGATGATCTCTTCAGGTTTAGCGAATGCCTGGAGTTAGTTAGCAGAGCAGGATGGTGGAGGATTACGATATATGATACAGGTATTTGCTTGTGATATTTCTTTATTATCCTTTCGTGCTTTATATTCAGTACCATGATATACTCTGCTTATTTATAGACTCATATCATTCTTGGAGTCTAATCGAACAATATGCTAATGGGCTGCAGACCATGACCCATACTTGTTCATTCTTATTTTATATGATTCGTGTGGATTGAGATATAGTTTAGATTAGACATGATACCCTGCCCTGGACAGCTTATACGTACTCGAGTCGGGCTGGAGTCCGCTCGATACGTAACTGGCTTGCTCACGAGCTCGCGTCCGAAAAGCGGGTGCGGGTCGTGACACCTGTGCTGCTCTGATCTGCTCCACCAATATAGACTGAATCTGTAAAGTAGCCATAACTCCTATGTTCTGCGGTAGAATCAATTTTTATTTCCTGATGATCTTTCAAGATGTGCCTCTGTAGCGTCAAGACGAATGCATTACCCTTCTGCTCAGGGCATCTGCTAGCACATTCGACTTGCCTGGATGATATTGTATATCCATAATCTTTCAGCAACTCCAAACATCTTCTATGCCTCATGTTTAGGTCCTTCTGGGTGAGCATACACTTCAAGCTCTTATGATCAGTGTAAATTTTTACTCGATCCCCATACTACAGTGCCTCAACAACTTAAGCGCAAATACTACTGTTGCCAACTCCAAATCGTAGGTCAGATAGTTTTTCTCAGGATCTTAAAGTGGTTGTGACGCATATATTATCACGCTTCCTTGTTGTATCAATATACACCCGAGTTCCTTCCCGGAACAATATACTGTAAATCTATCCGATCCCAATGGAAGCGTACGGATCGGTGCTGAAATCAATCTATTCTTCAATTCTTCAAATAATACCTGACACTCTGCTGGACAATCAAACCTGACCTCCTTTCGAATCAAACATGACAAAGGTATTGAAATCCTCGCAAGGTCTGCTACAAGAACATTGTTTTCGAATTTAAAGATTTAGAAGTTGGAAACAAGGACTATAAAGACAATATTCCTGGGTTATGCCGATAACAGTGATGCTCGAAGGTTCCTTGATATTGAATCAAATTACATCATTGAATCACGTGATGCAGAATTCTTCGAATATAAATTTACAAGACACAAGAACATTGTTCTTACGGATATTCTGGGGAATAGTTTATGTGCACAGGATGCTGAAGCTCCTTACAAAGATGTAATCCCAGAAGAAGTTGCAGAAATAACTGTTGAACCAAAACTTGCAGAAACTAAATCTAAACGAGTGAGGAGACAGAAGGACTTCAAAAATAATTTTGTCACGTATCATTTGGAAGCAGATCCGCTTACCTATGATGAGGTTATAAAGACCAGAGATATTGTCCTCTGGAAGGAGGCTATTAATGATGAGTATGACTCAAAAACCTCCAACAACATGTGGGTGTTGGTCGATCTGTGTGAAGAAGCAAAACCAGTCGGATGTAAATGGGTCTTCAAGAAGAAGATGAAGGTCGATGGAACGGTTGATAAGTTCAAGGCTAGGCTGGTAGCCAAAGGATTTTCTCAGAAGCAGTGGGTTGATTATTTTGACAGATATACTCCGTAGTGCAGATGATGACCATCGAGATATTTGTTGCTCTGAGTACAATTCACAAGCTGGTTATTCATCAGATGGATGTTAAAACTGTCTTCCTAAATGGAGAGTTGACCGAAAAAATTTACATGTACCAACCAGAAGGATTTGTCATTAAGAGACTTGAAGACAAAGTCTGCAAGTTGGTAAAATAGTTATATGATCTCAAGCAAGCTCCCACAATGTGGCATAAGAAGTTTAATGAAGTCATAAGATCAAACGACTACAAAGTCAGCGAGACAGACAAATGTATATACACAAAGTTCGTTGACGGAAGAGGAGTTTTCGTTTGTTTATACATGGACGACATGCTGATCTTCGGTACAAATCTAGAAAGTGTCACTGAGACAAAGAAGTTTCTCTCATCTAATTTCAGTATGAAGGACTAAGGGGAAGCTAATGTTATCATAGGGATAAAGATCATCCAGACGAAAACTGGAGTCGCATTGTTACAGTCTTATTATATTGAGATGGTACTCACACGTTGTAGGTATTAGGACCTTCCAGGAATAGATACGCCATATAAGTGTGGCAATAAGTTGAAGCCAAATCCAAGGGAAAGTATTATACAAGTGGAGCATTCAAGCATCATTGGATGTTTGATGTATGGAACTACTGCCACAAGGCATGACATAGATTTTGTCGTGGGGATACTGAATTAATTCATAAGCAATCCAAGTGTAGAGCACTAGAACGTTGTGAAAAGGTAATAAGATACCTCAAAAGGACTCAGAAGTATGCACTGCACTACTGCAGAGGTCCAACTGTAGTGGAAGACTTCAGTGATGCAAGCTGGTGCTCAGAAGAAGAGAGTGAAAGGTCCACAGAAGAATATATTTTGTCCATGAGTGGAGCTGTTATATAATGAAAGTCGAAGAAGAAGACTATGCTCTCACACTCTTCTACAGAATCTGAGTTTTATGCACTGGCGGCTGCAGCGGATGAAGTAAAATAGCTTCGGAAGCTCATGTATGACCTTCCAATGGTTGGTGTACAGATACCGGCAGTACCGATATACTGCGACAACCAGACGACTGCAGCGGTGGCATCGGATGACCTTTTCAATGGAAAAAAAGAAATGTGTGTCTAAGGCACATGATGATAAATAATCTTATCAAAAGAGGAGTCATTGTCGGGGTTGATGTTCGAAGCCAAGAGAATTTGGAAGATCCGTTCACCAAAGGTCTCAAGTGCCACTGGTTGAAGGTAGTATATAAAATGTACTCGAAGACAATATAATATTGTGTCTTTGTAATTCTACTATAATATTATTAGCTTTTAGTTCAAAGAAAGATCATTAACTGGAAGAATATCAGAAATAGTGGATAAACCTTTGGGAACTACGTGGTTACGGACCCAGAATCGATCTTGGCAGTGGGTAATCCTTTGGGAACTATGAGGTTACGGACCCAGAACCACTATTGTCTATTGTTTGTTCTTTATAATGAACAAGGTCCTGTGAGAGGATGGATTGGAAGTCTTAATTTCTCGGGTATTTGGGATGTCCGACGTGCTTTACAGGAAGCACAGATAGCACAGTACTACAAAGAAGCGTAGCACTCTATGCTATAGTGGGGTGACACCATATGAGGTAACTAGTGAGGGTAAATCCTCGGCTTCAGGCTAAGTCACAGCGACGTAGTACTGCATATAGACAAGTGAGCCAAATGTTGTAGAATTAAGAGTTGTAGTGTCATGACCCGATCCCAAGATTCTGGGTCCAGTCGGATCATGTCCAGCCTGCACCGTTGTGAGACGGCAGCAGTAAGCTGTATCAATCAGTAGTAACTCAAGCACAATATTCCAAAATACGAAAATTTGAAAAACTTTTATTTAATAATTGAAACATAATGTCGAAACAAATTTAAGTTGTACTAAGGTGTACAGCTTTAAATACAATGCTGACTAGGCTACTACTAGTCGGCTCAGGAGCCTCCTGGTTGGGTTCAGCTATCTCCTCAGAATTCAGTTTGGATCCGTAGTTGGTACTAAAAGTGAGCTCATCATCATTGCAATCACCTAAAAATGTTGGTCTTCAGTCAGGAGAGAAGCAAGAACATGTATCCACATCTAGTATTCTAATAATAATAAATAATACAAGGAGCAGTTTTAATGCATTAGTATATTTTCTAAACAATAATAAAGAATCAGTGAAGCAATGAAATCTCAAGAGCAACAATGATGCAATCTACAATGATTCAATAGTGATTTGAGCGTGTAGCTATCTATAATCGGCTGGTAGATTCAATATATATACTAGCATTGAACCTAATGCTAGCATACAGTACGGTTCAACCACCTGTGCAATAGGGGTTAGCACGAGAAAGTCAATATTAGTAACATGGGCTTTGGTCACAGACGTTACACTACTCCTCCAATCCCCGAGTCAATGAGTCAATCAAGCAATCAATTTGGGTCCGAGAGGGATCCCGCAAGTCAATGTCGACTCAGTATAAAATCCTATTGATGTAATGCATGTGATTATCAATTAAAACACGAACATGAATAATATGAAACTTGCCTCAGTTTTTGGATGCTATAGGTGGAGACATAAAAAAGAATCTCAGACTTAGGTCCTGAATCCTACATTTGATTAAGAGGATGTCTTAGTTCCAACATAATCATTTCTACGGTGTTCTAGTTATAATCTCTATTATTGGTCCTAGTTAAGAGGATGTCTTAGTTCCAACACAATCATTTCTACGGTGTTCTAGTTATAATCTCTATTATTGGTCCTAGTCAATTTTATTGTTTAACATATTAGTCTAACGATCAATCAACTCTAACGCTGCTTTATATTATTTGTAAATTTGTATAAAAGAAGTCCAATTGCATTTATTTTGGAAGGAGTAGATATCTCAATTTATTTGAAAATGTTTGTATTTTATACTGTATATATATGAAACTATATATTTTTTTTCTATTTAATGATAAAACATGAAGTTTGTTGATATATATATAAAACTATATATTTTTAAGGCGTTCTAATTTATGCAAGAAAATCTTCATTTTTATTTTAGAAAATAACGTTTTCAATTTCATTTGTGGATAAACTAACGTGTGATATTATCGACATAAAATACAAAAAACATAGAAAGAGCTACGCTACTCCTAAGCTACACAATACAAGGCCCATAGAAACAAAGGGAAAAAATGGGCTTATGCCCTTACAACATATTTTACAAAAAAAGAGAATAAAATAAAAATCCTAAACTATATTGCGACGATCTTCTAAGCTGGGAACGGTCCAATCCGAAGGCACGAGTGCCCTGCGCCTAAAATATAGCATCCCAAGTAACAAGTTCTACAAGTCTAAAATAAACTAAAGTGGTAAGGCAGGACAACCAGTGTCTCAGACTTGGTCACGCAGTCACACGTTGCTAATAGCTTATGTCAAAACGTACGAGAATACCCAGTAGCGTTTGCGTTTCGCTAACGGCTCATTCGACCATTTCGGTCGTCGCCAAAGTGGATACAATAAAGTCACAATTACGCGAAACATAAATGAACCAATAAGTGTAAAATATGTAAAGTATACCAGTTTTTTGAACATAGCAATAATATATACATATATATTTTTATATGTGCCAAAATATTAAGAGTATAATTAAAACGTAATTCTTTCTCTTTCAAATCATATATATATATATATATATATATATATATATATATATATATATATATATATATATATATATATATATAAAATATATATATATAAAAAAAATATATATATATATATATATATAAAGAAGTCACAATATTAAAGTAGTGGTAAACTCAATTTTCGTCCCTTAAATCCTACACATACATACGTATTTTAAATGAATCATAGTATATAGTTAAACATAATTTCCTTTCTTAAAATCATATATATATATATATATATATATATATATATATATATATATATATATATATATATATAAACCAACAGAACCATTTTAACCCAGCAATATATATACACACATTTATATAGAAAACCATACTACAGAACTAAAATTTCTCTTTTTAAAAAATATATATATACACGCATTTAACAGAACTAACCCACACAAACTTCACAGAATTAATCTCGAATCCGAAATCGAACTACGGAACCAATTTCTAACCGAACAGCCAACACAAACAATTTTTGGCCAACGCCAAACTTTACTGAATAATTCCCAAATCCGAAATTGGACTAATGATCCAAGTAATGATCTATGTATCCACACACAACGACAATATTCGAATCCCGTAACAGGATCGAGACCGGTCATCATAGACTAAAATGGGGAGGGACGAACGACTCTGTTAGAAATTATACCGAAAGTTGATGACAGAATCCGAAGGGTGGCCTCGGACTCGGATCGGTGCGTCGTTATCGGCTCAAATAGTCTCGGAACACGTCTGGACACGGCAGCAGCGCGGGCAGCCGTTCGAAACAGCGTCAACATCGGGCCTTCGGTCGCGGGGAGGGGCACCGCGGAGGCGGCGGCCACGGGCAGGCTGTGGTGCACAAACAGCAAGACCGACGAGCGGGCGCTTGAAGGCGGGGTGGTGGCTCGGGCGCATGGGGCTGGCCGCGTATCGACGCGGTGGTCGGAGGGGTCGGTCGACCTCGGAGTGGCTGCGGTCATAGGATCGGTCGCGTACTCGTGTGGACCAGATTAGGCACCCGCGGTCGCGGAGTGCGCAGGGAGGCGCACGGATAGGGCGACTGCAGGGTCGGCTGACCGTGAAGGCGGTCCGGCAAACAGGGGTCGGTAGCCGTGGAGGGGCACTGGCCGAGGGTCGTGGGTCACGTGGAGGAGGTTGACGTCGGTGGGGTGCAGAACAGGTGTTGGCCAGAAGGGTGAAGGGTATAGGTTATGTTGTGGAGTATATAAGGAAGAGAGAGAGGGAGGGAGTTTGAGAATGGGGGTTGTTCCATGGGTTCTCCTTGAAGGGGAGAATGAATAATGATGGTGGTTTTGAGAAATGGTGATGGTAGTGATTTAGAGATTTTGGGCGAGAAAGAAAAGAATGGGGTGCTGTGTGTATGTGTGTTTCGTTTTGTGAATTCGAAATAGTGCTGATGGGGAGTGAATTGAGGGAGTGAGAATGTGTATAGGAGTAATATGGGGGTTGGGTGAGAACATGGAGGGAGATTTGGTCAAGAGAAAATTAGGGGGGTCTGATGAGAGGAGTGGTGAATGGGTAAGAGTGAATTTTTTTTAGTAAAGAATGGTTTCGGGATCGGGTTTCGGGAATAAATGTTGGGCTGGGTTCTGAACCAAAAACACAATCCAATAAAATCAAAATCTAATTTTTGACTAAATAAATAATAAACGAAAATTACACTAATAGAAAATTTAACCTAATCTAATTAAAACCAAATTTGGGTTTTATAAGCTTCGCTCCTTAGGAAATTTCGTCCTCAAAATTTAAGGTTAGAGATAGGGTTTAGTCAAGTCTCAACAAGCAAGGGCATTACTTCATTAACTGCCTCAAACGAACTACGTTAGCTGCCCCATGGCTAATCTACAATAGAAAATATCTTGATCAATTCATGCACTCTCTTCAGAATAACATTCTTGTAGGACCATTGAGCAGCTCTAGAGGGGGTGAATAGATTATGTGCGAGTGCAGCAAAAATAATTATCAATTAAAAATGAACAGTTATAAGATATAGCAACAATAAAGAGACAACAATTTAAATTACAGTAAGAGATAGAAGATCAAACTTAGTGAACACTACGATATATACTGGTTTCCCTCTGAGAGGACTAATCAAGTCGCGAGTACTCTTGACCGCTATTAGTCTACTATTTGCAAGCTAATTGAGAGCATACCGTCTCTTTACAACACCATGCTTGGCGACAAGTGCACGACCGACTTCACAATACCGCGCTTGGTGACGAGCGCATGACCGATTCCAAAAACTGAGATGTTTTCTGACTTGCAACCTCTTTACAACTCTGTAAACCAAAGACTCTAAATCGAACAAGACGTTACTGGCTTTGGCTAAGAGTAGTATAGGTGAAATGTGAAAACTTTAGATCACTGAAAAAACACTTTTGGAATAGATAGAGAGAAGAGTGAATGAATGATAAGAAATGAATAAATCCTTCTCTATTTATAGTATTTTTGATGATCGAACTCAGGCAGAGTTCCGGTAGAGTTCGGATGCGAAGATCCCGCAAACAAACGTTGGATGCAGATTTGGAGGAAACTAGTTTTTCAAAATTCTCAGACTGAACTCGGTTAGAGTTCTGTCAGAATTATGTCAATCCAGAATAGAATTTTTGGGTCCAAATTGCATTGGCTTTGTGGGCTATTTGGATATGTAGATTTGAGATATAGATAGGCTTTTTGGATAGGTGGACTGGAAGATAACCTAAGCCGGTAATATCCCGATCGATTTTATATTTATATTTTCTAGACTCAAATAAAAGTAAAATACATAAGAAATGTAAAAATGAATCGATCTGGATTCCGATACAATTATTTTTGGATGATGACTCGAAAGCTCTTTGTAGATGCAGTACGTTCTTTGATATTGATTTCAGTGACCTGTAACATTAATAGCAGTTTGTTTTGCGTATTGACTTAAGTCGTCGTTGATTATTAGAATCAAGTGTGACCATTAGGTAATGGGCCAACAATCTGTCCCATTTTGATAGTTGACAAACTTGAGTCTATACCAAAATATAACTAAAATATAACTTTGAAATAATATACCTGACTAGCTCATTGATTGAATATTTCGTTTGAAATTTATTTTGGTATTGCTTTTCTCCCCTTTGTCATGTAAGAAAAATGAGTAGTTCTCCCACAATGTGTGAAGCCAACAATTTAACACATACAAGAAAAAAAGAGTAATATCCACAATACATAAGTCATAAGATAGTAGAACTAGTAAAGCAGTGGAATAAATTGATAAACTCACATAGCATGAACTAAAACTGAAAGAAAGTATAGCATAAAAGTCATAACTAAAAGGGTTTATGACTACTAAAAACTACTAAAATAGTCCAATTATAAAAGTTTGGACTGCTATAAGTATAACTACATAGATTATCACTAAGCAAAAAAAATCTCAAAACCGCTAAAATAAATGCCTGTCTCATATCTAAGCATTATCGTCATCGTCTAGAGCAGGTGGCTGAGGGTCGAAGTAGGCAGTGGTCGGATCAAAGGCTCCGAATGTAGTCGGATCATCGAACCTCGGTCCATCGAAGCCAGGATGACGGATCATCGAAACGGGAGTAGTGGGGTGATGCAACAGACTCCAGTGCAGATCAACAAGGCTATTCCTCATTACTTGAGCATGTGAGGTATGACGGAACTTAGCAGCAACATAACTCTGATGACGTTGTCCAGAGAGGGTGACAAGATCATCAAAGCACTGATAGAACTATGGGTCGAATCCAGGAGCATGAGCAGCAGGTGCAGGAGGAAGAACATCTGGATCGGCCTGTGCCTCAACATGAGCAGTACCGAGAAGAGGTGGAGGCAGAGGATATTTCCTAGATCTAATCAGCTTAGAAGATGACGAAGAAATATGACACAATGAAAGGTCGATATGAAATCTCTTGAAGATTGCTGTGAGATCATGGGGTACAAAAGGTTACGCCCCACCCATCTGCAAAAGATCATCTAAGCCATAAAGGCCTTGGGGATAAAAAAGGAACGCCAAAATGAAGGTGGTACATGGCGAACATCTCATAAAACGTGATCTCGTCAGAAAATCCTATCTTGAAAAGCAAATCAGAGAAAATAAAATAATATAACTCATAAAAGTTCTGGTTAAGGTTGTCACGACCCGCTCCTGAATATTCGGGTACGTGTCTGCCACGCCCAACCTTCGTCGTTAGACACAACGAAGTAAGCTGTACCAGTCTAAGAAGACTCCAAGTAAAATAATATAAAGTACCACAGCATCTATAAACGTTTCCAGAACAGATCACCACAATCCACTAAGCCATTTGAGATAATTATACAAATCATCCGGAGACAAATCCGGGAAAAGAATAAAATATACAACTATTAAATCTCAATACAATTCAGAAGTAAAGCTAAACAAATCTAAATCTGTAGCCTCTAAATTTAAGTCATGGCTCCATCATGTTCATCTAAGATCCCGGACTCTAGCCCATAATGGTGGAACAATATCGTCAAGTCCCTGCAACATATCCAGGCAGGAGTAGAGAAAAGTATAATTCTAAGTTAATGAATAAGAATAACATGATGAGAAAATAAGTACAAGAGAAAATGAGAACATGGAGTAGCGGAAAAGTAAATATATATGAAGTACAGGAAAGTAAATACGTGAATTGAACATGAAATATAACAATGAATCTGACATGTGTATTGTTTTGAAATACAACTTGCATATGTGACCGGCTGGTGTGAGTACATAATTGAGTACAAGAAAAGGTACGGCTTAGCGTCTCACGTGCACGATGTAAGAGCTAAGCTATCCACCTGAGTTCCTTGCTTGGGTTTGGTCACATATCTAGTGTATTTTCCCTTCCCAAGTTCAAGTAAGAACATAAATCATGAAAAGCACCATAAGTACATGAAAACCGTGTCACAACATGTCCAACATAAAAAGTACATGATATGAAGTAAATGAACAAAACCAGATAATGTACTTGCCTTGCTCAGGGTGATCGAGAAAAAGGAGTAGATCTGTATGCCCTCCTAGTAATGGGTACAAGTTGGTCAAGTTCTACACTATGACAATTAATTAATATTACTAACTAATCAACTATTTACGAATCTTTAGCTAACTCTCCTACATTACTTGTATACCTCTAGTATAGTTGGCAAGAAGACTACATAATATCCTTTAGGAAATCATTGATCCAAATTATATTAACAAATCAAGATCATATATAGAAACTATAAGAACTTTAAATAGTACATGTTATATACAAATAATTTATTTAGAAAAATACTTCCCCAAATACTACTTAGTAAAATATAGATTTTAAATATGAAAAAATGACTAAATTGTTAAGGAAGTTTAACCAAAAATCAAATACACTGAGAATTATGGCAACAACACTAGCCCAAACCAAAATATATGTATAGCTAAAATTAATACAAGCTGGCTTATTCCTAAAATAAAATACCAAGCTTAGCTAGAAATAGGCGCGGCCAAAGGTCACACAGCAATAGTCAATCTAACCCCTTGAGCTTGATTCAACAACATATACACAATTTGCATAGCAGCACCCCTTGGCTTAGCAATACGAGTTGAACTATAAGAACTAACTGGCCAAATACAAAATACTCAGAAATAAACACAAGCGAATTCTCCTCCAAAAAGGACTTAGCCACCAACAAAACACCATTTCAAGACTAGGCCCCAGCATCACAAAATTAAATAGAAGCCCACCAAAACTTTATTAAATACAACAGCTACTACTTCCACCTTACCATAGCCCAACCCAATTTCAGCACTTTGAACCTAACGACTGTAAGCCTCCCAACCAAATTTGAAATGTTAGAGAGGAGAAGGCACAAAATAGACAATAGAAAGATTACAACCCAATCGAAACAATAAAAATTTAAATACAAGTCTGCATCTAGACCTCCCCACAATCAACACCAATAGCAGTAAAGTCAGATACGCCATACAGAACACGAACGAGATCTAGACACGAACATGCTTGCTAGACACGAGTGTCCCTATACCCCGACCCCATGCCGACACTTCCCATTAAATCTAGCTACAAATCGAAGGCACACACTCAGGGAAGTTGCGAAGTAGTACCTGGAGGAGATCCAACTAAAGAAGGAAGCTAGCTCGATAAATCGGACACGTTCTCGCGAGTCCAGATAGAAAACAAACTTCTGCTGTGGCATTATGTCGAACAGGTGACCTGCATCAAAAAGTAAACAATAAGTTAGATGAATTTGAATTTCCTCACTTAGAAAAACAGTAAGAAAATCAAGAATTTCAATATTAACACTCACAACTCGATTTCGATCTAGCTCACTTGCTACTTCCTTAAATCAACCGATCCGTCGATTCTCAATCTGTCCAATCGATTTCAGTCCAAGAACAGAGGTTCCACACTTATCAATCCATCAATGCCCGCAGAAAAACACCTAGATCGAATAGAATAAGAGGATCATACTCACCAGTCTACCGCATCCAGACCGAAACGGAGTACACAGTCGATCAATCCAACTTTCGGTCGAACATTCCGAGCTAACATTAACGAAACAAACACTCAGATCTCAAACAAAAACAAAATAACAACGAAAACACTAATTTAGGAATCAAATGATTCGACCAAGAACTTACCACATAGTCGGAGGAGATCGATCCTTCGACGAAGAAATTCGAATCAGTCCTAAGCGATCCCGATATGTAATCGCATGCCAAGCGAGAATATAGAGAAGATCAGAAACAAACAAGTTCTTTACAAGAATTCAAGGAGCTCACCTAGTCTAAGGCGCAGACAGGGGTGGTGGGTCTGCGGAGGAGAATCGCCAGGGAAACAGAGATCCGCCATCGAAGAAGTCACCTCGCTGTTCATGTGGAGACGAATGTGGCTGAGACTAGAGCTCGTGGTGGATGAACGAAAACAACGCCGGAGAAGGTCAATCTTCGCGCACAAGGATGTACACCAACGGGATGTGCCGCTGAGGTGTAGCTCTACAATGGAGGCTCAGCTGTCGGAGAGCGGAAGCATCGTCATCTCCATCATCAAGGAGAATTACGATTAGGGTGTTGATCTACTGTTGGGTGAGGAAAGGATTATGAAGGAGAGCTTCGACTCTGGAAAGAAGTGGGACTGAGAAAGAATGGCACACTCTCTCTCCTCCAGACTTATTTCTAAGGAAAAGGAAAGGAGGAATTTTTGTACTAAAATCCTCCAACAATTATTTTATTACAGTTTGTTATAAGAATTTGTTTAGAATTTGGTTTTGGTTAGTTAGTAACTTGGAAAGCACTCTTGATTAATATTCCACATTAATTAATTAACTAACCTTGATAAAACTTTCTAAAAATAATATCCATAAATTTCAAATACTAAAACAAACTTGGATATCAATTAGGAATATTCTAAAAAATCTATAAAATGGGAAAGCGGGGTTACGAATCTCCCCCCTAGAAAATTTTGTCCTTAAAATTCAAAGAGGTAGAGTAGACATGGTTAAGAAAATCAAAAATAAAATTTGAGACTGAGAAACTAAGTTAGTCATGCCATAGAACCGAATCTGGTCATGACTAGAAGAATAATTTATTTGGCACGATTCAACTAAGCAAGATCCAAATCAAAGTTGAGGCACGATGGAAACAAAACAAAAATGGTCATGATCAACACCATTTAGCCATGATCAGAATGGAATTCAAATCATTGATATGATTGATAGGTATAAAAATATAGTCATTATAGCATATAGGTAGGATCTGGATTATTTGGATATGATCAGAGATAGGATTTGGAATGACTTAGCATGATAAAATAAACGAGAAAAATGGCATGATCGATAATGATCAAAATTGGTCAGGCACGAAGTGAAACAAAGTTTAATTAAGGCCAAGTACGATAATTTCATACAGGGAGTTGAAATAGCACGATATAACAATGATCAAGATTTTAAATAGGCACGAGGTGACGTGAATTTTTAATTAGGACTTAGAAGAGTAAAATAATGAAGGCACGACCAAAATCAAAAGTTTAGCACGATTGAAATGGAGAAAATAGAAAAATTACGGTTAGATATGCATGATTAGATCAAGGTTTAGACAACACGATCAAAATATAAGTACAATAAATAGAAAACGGAGTTACAATCTAGCAATATGTATTTATTGATAAAATCAAATGATTCAACGGTAAAATACAAGGAAAAAACTGCGAAGATTTGATTGAGAAGGCGTATAGAATCTACTAAGGGGATATTAGTATCAATTCAAAGCGAAAGTACAAGGATTTGTGACCCAAGGAAAATCGATAATCATATGAAATAGGATATAGTTTCTATGGTATCCGAAAACATACATATATCTTATGTCACTTTACTTAGAATTCATGTCCCGCCAGTGTATATCTGGCTGCAGTGAACTTTCGGTTCCATGACTCAAATAATGATGTTACCGAATATTCCATCAACTTATCCAATTTCAACAATTATTAATGAAGCAACTCAAGAGATTAAAATATGAAGGATTTAGGACAAAGTCTCAACAATACCCGAAAATCGACGAATACCTGACATTATTTCAACCTAGAGCCCCTGCCTTGCCAGTGCACGGCTGGATGCAGCGAACTCGCAGTCTTCATAACCCAGATAATGACTGCAGTGTGCGTCTGCCACATCATAGTAGGGTGTCGGATATTTTCTTAACTTTATCCATGGAAATTTCAAATGAGTCTATGATAATTCAAAGTGAGTTCTAAATCATGATGGAAGTGAGGTTATCTACCTTTTAGAAATCAAAGAGTTTTATTAGGCACTAAGAAACAATAAGGAGATTTTTGGAAATAAATTTCGAACACGAAACAAAGTTTCAGATAGTAAACAAAATTCTCGAATAGAAAATGAAATCTCGAATGACAAACAAAATTTCATATAGGAAACAAAATCTCAGATAGAAAATCAAATCTCAACAAAGTCACGAATAAGAAACAAAATCTCAAATAGAAAATCTCGAATAGGAAGAAAGGTCACGAATAGTGAATAGAAACAGAGTATCAATTAGTGAATAGGAAACAAAACAAAATCTCATATAGGAATCAAGGTTGAAACAAAGTCGCGAATAGAGAACAATCTCGAATAGAAAACAAAGTCATGGATAAAAAACAAAAAAAATCTCATATAGAGAACGAGTCAACAATCTAAAATATTAGACAAATTCTCAAACGAAGTCTCGAATAGGGACTCAATCTCAAACAAGTCTTGAATAGAAGTGAAAGCTAAGGATTTGAATAGGAACAAGTTTTGAATAGGAATGAAATCTTGAATAAAATCTCAAATAGCAACACAGTTTGAATAGGGAACAAAATCTTGAATTGAACAAAATCTTGAAATAGGAAGCAAAGTCATGAATAATGAATTTGAAACAAGTTATCGAACAAAAAAATCTCGAATAAGAAACATAGTTACAAATAAGAAACAAGATCTAGAATAAGAAACAATATCTCGAAATGCATCTCGATTAGCAACCAAAGTTTTAGAATAGAAAACAAAGTCTAACTATTAGGAAATAAGGAAGTTTTCGATGCTACGAGACAATCCAAGGGAAATTGGGTTGCAAATCAAAATCCACGATCTTCTCCAACCATGCAAGAAGAGTCTTCTGTCTTCAGTCCATCTTCAGTATTCCTCCGGAATTGGAATCACTTCAACTTCTTCAGCTGTCCTGACGTACGCTGGTCCCTGCGGTAATGTTCTATACGCTTGCTGAGATTGGAGAGACGGATCCCTTTGTTGCAGTCTGATGCTCCTGGTGCTCGTCCTTGGGCAATACGATCAGCGGCCTCCAGGCAATCCTTGACCTGATGCGCAGGCGATCCGCAAAACAAACATAGCTTCAGTCTTTTACGGCACTCACCATAGTGATGCCCTGGGTGGTGGAAGTAGTTGCAAGTGATCATCGCCTGGAACTGAGTCTGAATCTTCCGCTATGGCTGAAGTGTAGGGGCTCTGGCAGGTAGATATGGCTGCTGGGGTGCTGGCTGCTGAGATGCTGATGCTCCTCGGCCATTGAGATCAGCGACCTGCTGGCAAGGCTTCCTCCGGTGGGCAGAAGATTTATATAATAGGCAGAGTCCCAGCCTCTTATGGCATTTGTCAATATGATGTCCCGTCCTCTTGCAGAAAGAACAAAAAAAGTGGGTCTGAATCTGCCTCGGATGACGCGGCTGATAGTACCACTGAAGAGGCACTGTCTGAGTGTTGCGATGCTTTACGGGTCCAGAATAGTTGCTATCTCTGTCATAAGTCTTCATGTCTCTCTTAGGCTTCAGCTTCCCATCTCGTTCTACTATCTGTGCTACGTTCAGGATCTCCTGGCTGGTGGCTCCAACCTTCAAAGGAGTCGGATCCTCAGAGACTTGAATGATCTTCAGAAGTGGCATCTCCAGGTTCTCGATCTGCTCCTCGGTGCAAGGAATGCGCTCGATGTCGAAAAAGTCCAAATATCTGAGAGTCTGGAAATTAGAAGTCCTCCCTGGCTCGGAAAGCACATCTACTAATCTGGCTTGAAAATGGACAGCTAGCTCCCTCTAGGCATCATGGAACTCATAAAAAATCTCCATCAGCTGTGTACTACCAATAGTGATAGTAGGAGCGATAGGGGATGGTGTAAGCTCAGAAGTCTCAAGTTCAGGTGAATCAACAATTTCGGTGTTACGTGTCTGAACCATCTGAAAAATAAAAAATAGTTAAAATAGCCTAAACTATAATGTAATAAGCAACTTACTAAAACATACCCATAACAATTTTCTCGCAATCCTACGCTGTGATGAGTTTTCCTTAGTCTAACAGGTTCCCTAATAGCACTTTATAGCCTAAGTGCCATTAGGACAGACCTATATGGGCCACCACTATAAATATGTCATGACCCGTTCTCGAATATTCGGGTATGTGTCGGCCACGCCCAGCCTTCGTCGTTAGACACAATAAAGTAAGCTGTACCAGTTTAGGAAGAGTCCAAGTATAATAATATAAAACACCACAGCATCTATAAACATTCCCAGAACAGATCTCCACAATCCACTAAGCCATTTGAGACAATTATACAAATCATCCGGAGACAAATCCGATAAAAGAATACAATATACAACTATGAAATCTCAGTACAATCCAGAAGTAAAGCTAAACAAGTCAAAATCTGTAGCCTCTAAATCTAAGTCATGTCTCCAACCTACTCAACTAAGATCCCGGGATCTGGCCCATAAAGATGGAACAATTTTCTCAAGTACATGCAACATATCCAGTCTGGAGCGGAGCAAATTACAATTCTAAGGTAATGAACAAGAACAACATGATGATAAAATAAGTATAAGAGAATATGAGAACATAGAGTACAAGAAAAGTAAATACATGAAGTACAGAAAAGTAAATACATGAACTGAACATGAAATATAACAATGAATCTGACATGTGCACTGTTTTGAAATACAACTAGGATATGTGACCGGCTGGGGTGAGTACATGAATAAGTACAAAAAAAAGGTACAGCTTAGAGTCCCACGTTTACGATGTGAGACCTAGGCTATCCGCATAAGTTCCTAGTTTGGGTTTGGTCACAAATCTAGTGTATTTCTCCTCCCCAAGTACAAGTAAGAACATGAATCATGAAAAGCACCAGAAGTACATGAAAACCGTGTCACTACGTATCAAACATGAAGAGTACAAGATATGAAGTAAATAAACAAAATCAGATAATGTACTTGCCTTATTCAGGGTGATCGAGAAAAAGGGAGTAGATTTGTATGCCCTCCTGGTAATGGGTACAAGTTGGTCAAGTTCTAAACTATGAAAATTAATTAATATTACTAACTAATCAACTATTTATAAATATTTAGCCAACTCTCCTACTTTACTTGTACACCTCTAGTAGTTTGGCAAGAAGACTACATAATATCCTTTAGGAAATTATTGATCCAAATTATATTAACAAATCAAGATCATATATAGAAACTATAAGAGAATAAGAACTTTCAATAGTATATGTTATATACAAATAATTTATTTAGAAACATACTTCCCAAAATACTACTTAGTAAAATATATATTTTAAATATGAACATTAACTAAATTGTTAAGGAAGTTTAACCAAAAATCAACTACACTAAGAATTATGGCAACAACACTAGCCCAAACCGAAATATATGAATAGCTACAAATTAATCCAAGCTGGCTTATTCCTAAAACCAAATACCAAGCTTAGCTAAAAATAGGCTCGGCCAAGGGTCACACAACAATAGTCAATCCAACACCTTGAGCTTGATTCAACAATATATACACAATTTGCAGAGCAGCACCCCTTAGCTTAGCAATACGAGTTGAACTATAAGAACTAACTGGCCAAATACAAAATACTCAGAAACAAACACAGGCTAATTCTCCTCCAAAAAGGACTTAGCCACCAACAAGCCACCACTTCAAGACTAGGCCCCAGCATCACAAAATTTAATCGAATCCCACCAAATCCTTATTAAATACATCAGCTACTACTTCCACCTTACCATAGCCCAACCCAATTTCTGCACTTTGACCCTAATGGCTATAAGCCTCCCAACCAAATTGGAAATGTTAGAGAGGAGAAGGCATAGGAAGATTACAACCCAATCGAATCAATAAAAATTTAAATACAAGTCTGCATCGAGACCTCCCCACAATCAACACATATAACATTAAAGTCAGATACGTCATACAGGACACGAACGAAATTTGGACACGAGCATGCTTGCTAGACACGAGCATCCCTACACCCCGACCCCATGCCGTCACTTCCCATTAAATCTAGCTACAAATTGAAGGCACACATTCAGAAAGGGTGCGAAGTAGTACATGGAGGACATCCAACTGAAGAAGGAAGCTAGCTCGACGAGTCGGACACGTTCTCGCGAGTCCAGTTAGAAAAAGAACTTTTGTGGCATTATGTCGAATAGGTGACCCGCATCAAAAGTAAACAATAGGTAAGATGAATTCGAATTTCCTCACTTAAAAAAAAGTAAGAAAATCATGAATTTCAACATCTAACACTCGCAACTCGATTTCAATCCAACTCACTTGTTACTTCTAAAATTCAACCGATCCGTCGGTTCTCAATCTGTCCGATCGATTTCAGTCCAAGAACAGAGGTTCCACACTTATGAATCCCTCAATGCACGCAGTAAAACACCCAGATCGACTGGAACAAGAGGATCATAGTCACTAGTCTTCCTCATCTAGATCGAAATAGAGTACACAGTCGACCAATCCAACTTCCGATCGAACACTCCGAGCTAACATTAACGAAACAAACACCCAGATCTCAAACAGGATCAAAACAACAACAGAAACACTAATTTAGGAATCAAATGATTCAACCAAGAGCTTACCAAACGGTCGAAGGAAATCGATCCTTCGACGAAGAAATTCGAATCACTCCTAAGCGATCCATATCTGTACTCGCAAGACAAGCGAGAATGGAGGAAAGATCAGAAACGAACAAGTTCTTTACAAGAATTTGAGGCGCTCACCTAGTCGAAGGCACGGACAGGGGCGATGGGTCAGCGGAGGAGAATCTCTAGGGAAACAGAGATCCGCCATTGAAGAAGTTACCTCGCCGTTGATGTGGAGACGAACATCGCTGAGGCTGGAGCTCGCGGTGGATGAACAGAAACAACGTCGGAGAAGTTCGATCTTCGCGCACAAGGATGTACGCCGCTGGGACGTGTCGCCGAGGTGTAGCTCTGCAACGGTGGCTCAGTTGTCGGAGAGCGAAAGCATCGTCGTCGCCATCATCAAGGAGAATTAGGGTTTGGGTGTCGATCTACAGTTGGGGGAGGAAAGGATTATAAAAGAAAGCTTTGGCTCTGGAAAGAAATGGGACTGAGACAGAATGGCACACTCTCTCTCTCTCTCTCTCTCTCTCTCTCTCTCCTCTAGACTTAATTATAGGAAATTTATATAGGCACATCACTTTTTTATTCAGGCTAGCCCGGATTCTGGTTAGCCCAAATTTTTTTGCTTTGAAAGAGGATAGCCCAATATTTTTATTGGGGCTGTCCCAAATTTCCCTCCACCCCCCAAACCCATTTCAACTTCTCAACTTCCCTATCTCTTCCAGTCTGAACTCCTCTCTCTTTCCAAACGGTCCTCCCGCTCACCCGTCTCCTCCGATTCCATCTCCTCCACTGAGTCGAAGTAAGGTCGTCGACTTCTCGTCCGGCCTCCTCCTCTTTCCCGAACAAGAGCAATGGCACCAAAAACTTCCTCGCAAACAAGGTACCCATTGTTTCGTAAATTTTTTCTATCCGAAACCCTAGAATTGATCTCGTCCACCCTCCTCTGCTTTATGTTTCATTCATTGTTTTAATTACAAGTATTTCGATGGTAATTGAGGAGTTTTATAATGAAAATAGCACTCACGAACATGAGAATTTCTGTGTCGACGTGGACTGCTCGTTCCTTTAGCAGTCAATTCCTTAACGTGGACTGCCAAAAGAATGGGCAGTCCGCAGTTACACAGGCTATGGCTTGGACTGCCCAAATCCCTGGTAGTCCAGACTGAAAGTTAGACTGCCAGAAAAATGGGCAGTCCAAGTCACAGCATGTGTAACTTTGGACTGCCCATTTTTCTGGCAGTCCAACATCTATGGTGGACTGCTACAAGAGTGGGCAGTCCAAAGTTACACATGGTGTGACTTAGACTGCCCATTCTACTGGCAGTCCAACTTTCAGTCTGGACTGCCAGGTATTTGGGCAGTCCAAAACTAAACATGCTATGATTGTTACAATGTTGGGCATTCCATAGTTATTATTTTAATATCTAATTAATATTAAATATTAGTCATGACAAGAAGAGAAAGGAGAAGGACGTTGAGGCCGGGCCTGAAAAAAAGTCCGACAGCATCAGATCGTAAGGCGCGTGCAGCTGGTAGAGTTCTTGAGACAACGCTAACAATCAGAGAAGCAGAACTAGTCTCACAGATAAGGACCCGTGGAACAAAACATGTTGCAATTCGTTTGAAGAAGCCGATGAATCGTCGTGATGATTCATCTTCTGATGATGATGTACCCGTTGCTCGAAAGAGAGCGGACGATGGATTCGATCAATCCGGTCCTGCTCCTGCAGTCGAGGAAATGGAAGATACTGGCCCAATTGGTTGCTCGATATTGACGTCAATCGAGAACCACATTTCGTATCAGATTTGGAAGGATCCGGTAAAATACTCGTATTAATTATTATCCATATTAATTATTAAAAAAATACTTGTACTTAATATCGAAAGTTTTTTTATAAATTTTTATTTGCAGAAAAGCTCACGTCTTTTGAGGGTAATAAACCATGCGAAGATGTGCAGTACATGGCGATTTGACAAGTTGAAAGAGAGTGTGAAGGCCAAAATCACCCCCATCGGATTGCAAAATTTGGCAAAATACTCGTATCAGATATTGGACCACGCAATGATATCTGTGTTTGTGCAACGTTGGCATCCAGAAACCAATAGTTTCTATTTCGCAGACGGAGAGTTGACAATCACCCTTGATGATGTGTACCACATTTTGGGGCTTAGAGTTGACGGTCGTCAAATGGCGATGGATTATTCTGAGGGTGACTTCGAGATGTATGATGAGCTTGTGGGACTAGTCTCCAATTCTCTTGGGGTTGAGACGGAGACTTTCGTCAGCCTTCCCGAATTTAAGAAGTCATATGGAGTTCCGTTAAGTTTTTTGAGGAATACATTCTGTTCTGACGACTCAGACTCCGACGACGATGACGACGACGATGCTAGTGACGACTCTGTGGCCCGAGCATACATACAGTTTATCCTAGGGGCCGTCGGCGTTACCGACAAGTCCGGGACCGCGATATATGCCAAATATCTAAAAAATCTTACGGACTTGAATACTGTGGATGAAGTATCATTCGGAAGTGGTATCCTATCACATCTCTACCGCGAGCTTGGTGATGCATCTCGAGTCGAGTCGAAGACAATAGCCGGTTGCTAGACTCTGCTCCTTATAAGCAAATAATACCCTATAGTGTTTATAGGTAATATAAAATTCTTTTGATAACGATGACATTATTATATTTTACATTTACAGGCGTGGATATACGAGCATTTTTCGACGCTGAAGAGGGCGACTCTTAATAGAGATTATGATGAGCATATGCCTAGGATGTGTAAATGGAAGCCGGCTAAGATAGATACCAGACATCCACATACGTTGGCAACCCTACGTGTCGCTCTAGAAGATGTGAAGGCGAAAGAGGTGAAACAAGTTGCACTATTTAGAGACATTAAGTTAAAGTAGCATTTACGTACTACTATAGTTTTTCACATTGATTAATAAGTCCTTAAGTAATGAGTACATATTGCAGATTATTCATGTATGTGACTAGCTGTATCATTTTCTTGCAAGTGAGATGTTGCAAGCATTAACATGTGTACTGCCCAACTCCTGGGCAGTCCAACTCACAGCAAGTACTGAGTTGGACTGCCCAGTTTCCTGGCAGTCCACATATAAAAGTGGACTACCAGAAAACTGGGCAGTCCAACTCAGTACTTGCTGTGACTTGGACTGCCCAGTTTTATGGCAGTCCACAATAATATGTGGACTGCCCAACTCCTGGACAGTCCAACTCACAGCAAGTACTGAGTTGGACTGCCCAGTTTCCTGGCAGTCCACATGTAAAAGTGGACTACCAGAAAACTGGGCATTCCAACTCAATACTTGCTGTGAGTTAAACTGCCCAGTTTCCTGGGCAGTCCAACTCACAACAAGTATTAGTATGGACTGCCCAGGTTCCTGGCAGTCTACTTACTCATGTGGACTACCCAATTTCTGGGCAGTCCAACTCACAGCAAGTATTGAGTTGGACTGCCCAGTTTCGTGGCAGTCCACTTTTACATGTGGACTACCAGGAAACTGGGCAGTCCAACTCAGTACTTGCTGTGAGTTGGACTGCCCAGGAAACTGGGCAGTCCATACTGCAACATTCAGTAAGCCAAAATGATACTCATGAATACGTGTTACATTCACCAATACTTGATAGGAAAATGATACAAAATGATACTCATCCATATTCCAACGGTCATATACATGATGATACTCATCCGTATTGCAACCTTCATATATAAAATATTCATGGTCTATACTTGTTACATTCTTCTATGCAAAATAACAGAAACTATTACAAAATATGATATATTGCAACGTTCTTCTATACAAAATATGATATATTGCAACATTCTTCTATATATTAGTCAATTAATACATCGTAGTGTCCCTCCGGCCTTGGTATAGGTTCCACGTAATTCGTGATCTTCTTGTAAGCATTTATAGCTTCGGTGTACGATGCTACCCAGACGATCGATTCTTCCGGAGCATGTTTATACCAAACTGACGCAGGGGGAGGAATAGGAGATTGACCGATCAACCGCGGGATAACGAAGTGATTTTTGTCGAGTCCAATGGTATGTAGTTTAGATATACTGTACTCTGCGGGAGGAGCGCACATTGGAAAGAATGTATTGTTGATGTTCTGAGAAAGAACGATAATTGGTAGCTTGTACTTGTTAGCGAATATATATGCAGCATATGGTATGTCCAAGTAATATTCTGGTCCAGTGGTCGGGGTATCGCACGGAATGCTTGTCAACAATTCTCCAACATGTTCTTGGCCAAGTATTTTGCTGTAGAATGGAAGACGAGACACCAACTCAGAATATAGCTCTGTTCTGACTTGTCTCCATCCGTCTTTGGGGGGGTAGCCTAGATTTCGTGCAAGCACATGATATCCACAATGGCCGTCTTTCGGCACATCATCTATAGACCAAATATATTCCCGTATGGCAGGCAAAAAAGCACCAATGTACACATCAAGCGCTGTAACAACACTAGGCTTCTGCATCTTTCTGCGAGTATGAAGCTTGTTCATCCTCTTCGGAATAACTACACGTTCCACGCTTCTTTTAATTTGCTCAAATAGTGAGGGTTCTCGCTTAGTATCCTGGAGCTTCTTCTTATGTGTTCTTTTCGTCGGTCTACCCTTCGGAGCAATGACAATAGATGGCTCCTGTATATGACTACTTGCCGGATTGGCAATTTCTTAGATTTTGAGCTCAACAGACCTCCTCTCAGGTTCTAGTGCGGCACACCATCTTGCATGAAGAAGTTTAATCTGTGGCATGGAAAAGAACTTATCCTGATTGTCCACTGTAGGCATGATCGACAGTTGTCTCCAACGTTGATCAACAACCTCTAATGGAATAGGTCTACATTGACGTCGATATTCATTGATCTCGTGCGCACAAGGGAGGCCGAGAGAAGTACGATATGTACAACAACATACTTCGGTATCCAACCCGACTGAATTCGCACGACCAGTCTCATGAAGTAGTAAATTCAATACAGAGTGGGACACTACATGGATTAAATCAGACAAGAGATGTTCTTTCTTATGTTGGTGCATCACAATATTGAGGCTCATCTGAAATGAAGCCTTTATCTCGTTCACGGCAGAATTGGTCATTTGATTGATTGCTTTCCAAACTGACACGAAACTCCCGACCGATGAACGAAGATGTCTTTTTAGTTTTGAATGTGATCCTTCGGAACGGTTGCTAGTGGTCGTGCCATAATGTTTCACCGTATTTGTCCATGCCAAGATAAAATTTTCTTTATGTGGGTCAAGCCATATGTCTTTGATATAAGATATACATGCCGGGTTGCTCTTTTCCCACTGCTCCTTGAAGATGTACCATGCTACATCGAAAGTTTCCTTGGTACTTGCTCGCCATACAAGGGTCCAATCTATGTAGAAATCTTCGAAGCGTTCCATATTGACTTTGCCATATACTTTGTCGAACTTTATCTAGCATTGTGCTTGAATATTTCGATTTACATGCCAACTGCATAATAATCTACGATCATGAGGAAATACGATATCAATAGTATTCATCAATGCATATTCCCGGTCGATGAAAAAAACAGACGGCTCCCTCTGTCCAGTGTAAAGTGACTTCAACTTCTCCAAAGCCCATGTATAGTCCTCTACTGTTTCGCTCTTCATGAAACTATAGGCAACTGAAAATGTTTTACCGGTAGAAGTGAAGCCGACAATGTGACAAAGAGGCATCTTGAATTTATTAGTCTTGTAGGTGCAATCAACAACCAAGACATCGGCGAAGGACCGTGCCAATTGTGTGCAATCCGGATGGGACCAAAACATAGAAATGACTTTATTGCTCTGCAGAGAGTGTGGCAGTCCAAGTGTTCATACCCTATTTAACTGGACTGCCACACTTTCTGGCAGTCCATAGTACTTCATGGACTGCCAAAAAGTGTGGCAGTCCAAGTGTTCCTACCATACTTAACTGGACTGCCACACTTTCTGGCAGTCCATAGTTCTTTATGGACTTCTAGAAAGTGTGGCAGTCCAGTGGAGCAGAAGCTTAACTTCTGGACTGCCACACTCTCTCGCAGTCCACCAAGTACATGGACTGCCTTAGTGTGTGGCAGTCCAAATGTCGACTACAAATTGGTTCCACGTAACTAGGTCGGGGACCTACCGAGACTTCTTCGGAGAGAATGTTGTGTTTTTCGGAAGGATCGGACTGATCGATTGCTACATTTGACGTTCCTATTTCTTCCATATTTCCTACATTATGATAACACCTTCAATAATTAGGAATGAAATTTTTTTAAAACAAATAGGGCCATCTAGTAGTCGAAATCATACCGAGTACTAGGAATATTCGTTGATAATTATTCTATGTTTGAAGACAAGAAGATTGAGTGGGGGACAAGAAGAATATTCTAGGGTTCTTGGAGTGCTTTTGAAAGTGGGAATGGAATTTTTGAGAAGAAGAAGACAAAAGGGTTTTTCACTTTTATACTACAAAGTGGGATAGCCTTGATAAGTTTTTCCAATGGCAAACTTGTAGATAACCCAAAAAAAATGGGATAGCCTACATAAAAAAGTGATGTGCCTATATAAATTTCCTAATTATAAGGAAAAGGAAAGGAGAAATTTTTGCACTAAAATCCCCCAGCAATTATTTTATTACAATTTGTTATAAGAATTTGTTTAGAATTTGGTTTTGGTTATTTAGTAACCTGAAGCACTCTGGATTAATATTTCCCATTAATTAATTAACTAACCAAGATAAAACTTTCTAAAAATAATATCTATAAATTTCAAATACTAAAACGAACTTGGAAATCAATTAGGAATATTCTAAAATTCTATAAAATGGGAAAGTGGGGTTACAAAGGTGCTTTATGAAAATCCTACCACTGCGAGGGACAGGGTTAGGATGACACATAGCAACCTTAAGAGAGTCAAGGGTCATATCTTCGAAAAATTGGACACGGTGAATGTCAACTAACACCTCGCCGAGATCCGACATATGAAAATACTCACTGATGTCAGTTAAGTTAAATTCAATTTCTTGTCCGACGACACAAGAATAAATACTACTATCGAATTTTACTTGCATGTTGCAATAAAACATTTGAACGATGTTATCATAAATATTGTCAGCAGTTGCAAAGAAATCCCGAAAAGTAAATCTATCGAAAGTGGAGGCGTACTCTGAAAAAATAGTAAAATTAACAGATCGTCCTGGACAGATTTCCCGAGACGAGAAAGAGTTAAACCATGAATCAGAAAATTCCAAAGATGGAAAGAGTCCAGAGTCATAATCCTCTTCGTCGGCAGGATGAGCGGGACTAAATGGTTCACTGGTTTATATTCAGAGGTCGAAGATGAACCAGCCGTGGAAGCTACTTTCTTTCTCTTATGGAGTTTGGGAGCCATAGATGAAAAGGAGAAAGAGAAAGAAATACCTCAATAGAATGGAGAAATAGATGGTGGGAGTCACCTCTGAGCTTTGTAGATCTATGGAGGAAGGAGGAAGGGATCTTGGATGAGTTGAAAACTAGGTTTTTAGTGGAGTTTTAGGACGTTGGATGAAGGAGAAAGGAGAAGAAGAATGTGTTTAAATAGAAGCTAGGGCTAGTTGCTTCTGTTCTGGAAATTTAACTGACGTCAACCGAACTCGGTCCGCACTCGGTCCGAGTTCTGCCATAGTTCGGCTACTTGTATTTCCAATTCATTTATGCATAATGAATGATAGATAATCTTAATAACTTTTAAACTTCTCCATTTAATAACACTCATTACTTTAGGTTTGTTGTAGGGGCCGGATTCCAACTAGCGGTAATTCGAAAACACTTGACACCGTGTCGCTTAAACTTTTATGTCTTTTTGACAGAATGACCATTTTGGCTTATACCCAAAATAACTTCAATTAATAAATGTCCAAATCTTAAGTTATAAGAATTTTTATTAATCATAATGCATCATGGACCTAAAAATTCAAGTATGACTAATTCACATCACAGATAATTGAAACAGGCTTCAGCCAGCGATTTTATGAAATATCTGCTAGTTGATGATCTGTGTCAATAAATTCTAAAAAAATATCCCCGTGTTGTTGGTGATCACGTATAAAGTGATGACGTATCTCTATGTGCTTTGTATATGAGTGACAAACAGATCTTAGTCAAATTAATCGTGCTAGTGTTATCAAGTGTAGTACAGATTGTAGTCTTCTAGGGTTTGCTTCATCCACAAAACTTGAGCACAACAACATCCTGCGACGTTATACTCAGCCTCAGGCGTTGATAGTGTTATAGAGTTTTGCTTCTTACTAAACCAGGAGCCTAAAGCTTTTCCTAGAAAATAACGCGTACCACTGGTACTTTTACGGTCTACTTTGCATCCTGTAAAATTTGCATCTGAATAACCGATTAGGTCAAAAGATATGGTTTTGAGATACCACAAGCCGACCTAGAAGTTCACTTAAGGTATCGAAAGATACGCTTAACGACGCATAAGTGTGATTCCTTAGGATTAGCTTGATATCTAGCACAGGTACAAACGCTAAACATGATATCAGGGCGACTAGCAGTTAAGTATAATAAACTATCAATCATACCTCGATACTTATGCTGGTCGACTGGTTTGCCACTTTCGTCAATGTCAAGCCGGGTTAATGTAGCCATTGGAGTTACGATAGGCTTTACATTGTTGAAGTCATACTTCTTTAGTAAATCCTTCGTATACATAGATTGGTTGATGACTGTTCTCTGTAAGTGCTGTTTGATCTAGAGTCCTAGGAAGTAGTTCAGTTCTCCCATCAAACTCATGTCAAACTCTCTGCATATACTTAGCAAATTCCTGACAAAAATTTTTATTAGTAGAATCGAATATTATGTCATCTAAATAAATTTGCACAAAAAGATTAGCATCATCTAAAGACTTAAAAAATAAGGTAGTATCAACTCGTCCTTTTGAAAATCTATTTTCAAGTAAAAATAGCACTTAGGGGTTCATACCAAGCACGAGGTGCTTGTTTAAGTCCATAGAATTTTTTCCTAAGTATGAATACGTGATCGGGATTTTAAAAATCTTCAAAACCATGGGATTATTTCACAAAAACTTCTTCTTTCAAAAATCCATTTAAAATGTATTTTTCACGTCTATTTGAAATAGTTTAAAATTATGAAAACATACAAATGCACAAAACATGCGGATAGCTTCTAATCTAGCAACAGGAGCATATATCTCGTCATAATCAATACCTTCTTCTTGATTATAACCTTGTGCTACTAGACATGTTTTGTTGCGTAGAACTTGCCCATCCTCACTTTATTTCGGAACACCGATTTGGTACAAATTATCGATTGACCAATAGGTTTTGGAATAAGTTTCTAAATTTAGTTTCTCTCAAATTGATTAAGTTCCTCTTGTATGGCATCAATCCAAAATTTATCATTAAAAGAATCTGCTACTGTCTTAGGTTCTACTTGAGATATAAAGGCTATATTAGCTGCTATATCAGTGTCTTCACTAAAAGAATGCGTACTTACACCTTTTGATACATCACCTATAATGAGTGTCTCTGGATGATCTGCAAGAATTTCCAAGATTTGAACATATTTGTCAGACCTTCCACAGGGCTCTTTTTGGTAGCAGTATCTTTAGATGACTTAGATTTAACCTGTGCATCTTCATCATCACTGTCGCTAGATCTGTGACTATTGAGCTCATCAAAAGTAACATTAATAGATTCTAAAATAATCATATATCTTTTATTAAATACTCTATATCCCTTACTCTTAGCAGCATATTCAAGAAATATCTCTTCATCTGCTTTAGAGTCGAACTTACCCAAGTTGTCCTTAGTATTCAGAATAAAATAGTGACATCCAAAAACTTTAAAATAAGAAATATTTGGAATCCTTCTAAACCACAGCTCATATGATATTTTCTTCGAGATAGGTCGAATTAACACCCTATTTAAAATATGACAGGCTGTACTAACAACTTCTACCCAAAAATATTTAGGAAGATTATCTTAATTCAGTATGACTCTAGCCATCTCGCTTAGAGGACGATTCTTCCGCTCCATTATACCTTCTGGGACAAAAAAAACTCGTGGTAGTATCCACTATCATCACAAAACTTTTTGAAATTAGCATTTACGAATTTGCCACCATGATCACTTCAGATACGAGTAATCATGAAACCTTTTTCGTTTTGTACCTTTTTACAAAATATCTAAAATTCAAAAATAGCATCACTTTTATTTGATAAAAAGTAAACCAATGTAAAATAAGATAAATCATTAACAATCACAAAGGCATAGAGCTTACCGCTAAAAATAGCGACTCTACTGGGATCAAATA
The DNA here is from genome assembly GCA_029216955.1 of Iris pallida. NCBI lineage: Eukaryota > Viridiplantae > Streptophyta > Magnoliopsida > Asparagales > Iridaceae > Iris > Iris pallida. The sequence continues at coordinate 5,389,886 of JANAVB010040619.1, read as the reverse complement.
AATCCATATGAATTAATCGTTAAGGGTCTAGAATTACTTACAGCGTTGATGGATTTAAAAGTTGACCTTGTTGCCTTATTTTTTTCACAGTCAACACATACCATGTCTCTTTTAAATGTGATTTTAGGGAGTCCTTTTACCAACTTTTTGGTGCATAGTCGTGAGATAGTATCTATATTTGCATGTCCTAGCCTCATGTGCCATAGCCAGCTTTTATCTTAATTTGCTACTAGGCACCTTCCTGCATTTTTAGTATCTCTAAAAAGAAAACATAGATGTTGTCTTCCCTAATCCCTTCATATACAAGATTACCATATAACTTTTTATATATAGAGCATTTGTCTTTTATAAAGTTGATACCATAACCATTATCTGCCAAGTGCCTTATGCTCAGTAGGTTATGTTTCAACTCCATAACTAGACAAACATTTTTTTATTACTGGGTAAGGAGACATACCAACAATGTCATTTCCAATTATATCATCTCTAAGGTTATTTCTGAAGGAAATGTATCCTTCTTTCTTCATCGATAACGTAGCGAACAAAGTTGCATCACCAGTTATGTGTCGTGAACATCCACTATCGAAGATCCACTTAATTCTAGCATGAGAGGGTTGAGGGTCCAACTACAAAACAAGTAAATGAATCCTTTGGTACCCATTTCTTGAAGGGTCCATTTTGATTAGTCTTAGGTCTCCAAACAAGTATTTGATTGTCAACAAAATTTCTTGCTAGATAATACTGTGATATGTGCCCATAAGTACCACAATACGTGCATGTAAGTTTTAAAAAAGTGCTTTTTGTTTCTGTGTTAACATGTATTTGTGTCTTTTTTGAAAACCTATAAGTGAAAGCATAATTAACATGTTGCTTGCGTGCTTTCTGTGGTTTAATCATCTTAGATGTATACTTAGTATTAGGACTAACCTTAGGCTGTGTCACAGGGATGGCCTGCTTGCCTAACTTGATCTCTAACTTTTTAGAGACTGCACAAGACTCATATTTAGCAGTCATATCAACGAGTCTTTGCTCTGTGACTAAGTGCCTCTTATTCTCTATGTCCTAAAGCTCTTGTATTTTGACATAGTCTATTTCCTTCTTTTCGATGGTGAGGATAGCATCATGATAGTCTACTATGAGCTTGGCTATCTGTCTTACCGGTAGTAGATGTCTCTTTAATATCTTCGAGAAGATTAGACAATCTTGCTACTTCGGTTGTGCATGCCTTAACCTCTTTGCGAGATTGCTTATACTTGTCTAACACATTTCTGTATTCTTCAAGTAGTTCGCTAAAGACATTTTCTAACTAATATAAAGTCATCATACAGAGGGTTAGATGATACCTTATTGAATGTCATAAGACAGATATTAGCAGTGCTGCAGGGTCTGTCATCTTTCTCTTATTCACTGACATCACTTTCGTGCTAGATGCTTGTGTTTGCATACTTTTGACCTATTATTACTTTTCTACTTGGTCTTAATCTATCATATGGACTGCTTTTCTTTGACAATGGACAGTCCTTCTTCATATTCCCTGACTTCTTGCATCCAAAGCATACTTTTTTCTTTGGTTTGATCTCTCAAACTTTAAGAATTTTCTGAAGTTTTTTACTAGCAGGGCTTGCTCATCACCACAGGATGATTCTTTGTCAGAATCATTGCATCGACTCTTTTGGTTTGTACTTTGAAGGCGATAGATTTTTCCTTAGGGGTTGCTTCTTCAAATTCTTGTAGGTCCAACTCATGGTTCATCAGCTTGGCCATAGATGTCTCCAGAGTCACTGTGGTGAGATCATTTCCTTCAATAATTACAGTTGCCTCTGGGTTCCAATTCTTGGTTAGAGCTCGTAGGACCTTTCTGATCTTCTCATGGTTACTGTAATCCTTACCAAAAGATTGCAAAAGATTAGTAATATTTAGAAAACGAATAAACATCTGTGTAATTGACTCAACGAGTTTTATTTTAAATGATTCATATTCCTGTGTTAGTATGCTAATTTTGGATTCCTTCACTTGGGAAGTTCTTTCATGAGTTACCCCAAGAAGTCTCCAAATATCATGAGACGTAGGTAGAAACACGATTAAACTCCATCCTGTCAATTGCACATAATAGTATATTGATGGCACGTGCATCTAGACTAGCCTTTGTCTTTTCTTCATCTGTGTATTTGTCGTGTGGCTTGTCTACAAGTATACCTTCAATCACTATTGGTGTCTGTTTTGTCATGCCCCGACTCGCCCAATCGGTCATCATCGCCTTGACTCGAGATGAATCGACCCCACGAGTCGGGACGTGATGCCGTACATGTCTTTATTGGACTTGTACAAGGCAAGAACGTGCACTTAAAATTTCTTTTTTGAGACGATCTATTGAAATTAAACAGTACAGAGAGTTGAAGACATATAATAGAAAGAAATTTAGCTTTTCGTTAATAAAACTTACAAAGTATGTGCAAGGTCATTTTTATATTACATATGCCATTGCGGCTACATATTGAAAACACAAAAGAAAACTCTCGATAAGCTTGCCATAAAATAATCCTCGGCATTCCATACATTCATGCCCCTTTATACATTTGAACAAAAGCCTTCGAACCGAATTGGGCTTCAAAATACTTCAAAATAGGAGAGCTTTGAGCCGTCCCCCGTTCTTCAGCTTCAGTCTAGTCTCAAGCTACCGCAACGTGATCGTTACCTGGGGAGTTAGGGGTTAGCACACTTGCTAGTGGATGGAACGGACCCACTCGTCTAAATCGACACTGCTTATTAAGGATTCTAGCATACAAAGTGATCTTTCTATTTAGAACTATATGATTTGCAGTTCATATCAAAGGCACATTTTAAATAGTAACGACATAACCAATTTCAGCTTATCTTACCACGGTCATGTTCCTTTCCTGCACAAAATATACATAATACTTACCACCTGCACAAGATAATAGGTGAGCATGCAATCTATCTTATATGCAGTCATTGGTGATATCGACACCATGAAGGACGATTACGTAGCATTGAGACGTGCCCTACCAGTCCAGGTTGCGAGCCTAACTAGAGGTCTCGCAATGTCTCGCGTCGAAGCACGATTCCATAATTTTCTCCTAGGCCGATTCGGTCCCAGCACCCCGGGTACCATCTCGAGGAAAGCTCACCTTGTGCACAAGTCGTCCATGACCATGCAAATGTATGAACAGTTTAATATGAATGAAGTAATTTCCATAGCGTAGATATTATTAAACTACATAGACATTTCTACTCGTGCGAGAGTTCTTTTCCCCGAAGCTGTACGTTCTGATTTAGCATTTCGTGGAACCAAATTCTCCGAGGCGTAGTATACCGCAACCGAAGTCTCTTCATTATGTTGCAGAGCATGAAATAAATTCTATCTCTTTCCTAGAACTTTATCTTTTCTCTACTTAGTGTGAAACTTATGAATTCATTAACTTCTCTAAATTAGTATATTATTCCAAGTTCTTGATCTTAGTGGCAATGCATACATCTAATTAGTATCATCGATTTGAACATTGAACTTTAAGAATTTTGTTGGCGGGAAGGAGTAGAAAAGAAGGGGCCGAAGAACCACCCACCTAGAGAGATTGTGCCGAGAGTAGAAGAACGCTTCGCGACTGTCAAGCGTCAGTTACACGAACTCCTACAGTGGCACGAGCAACGAATTAGAACCCTTCCTTTAGTCCTTCCTTCGAAATTCCCAAAGACGCATTCAGAAATCGACGCGAAAGCACACTTTTCAAATCCACGCAACAATTCATTCAGAAAGCCAAAAAAACTAATAAAACCAACAGCAGACCGGTTGTATCGCTCTCTTTAGAGTTCATTCACCAAGACATGGTCTGCTGCATCTGGGGCTTATTCCAGCAGTAGCCTATCCATTAGTTAGAATGGTCCTTATATCACTCGTCCAAATCGATTTTATTGATGCCATAGTTTTTGTATACCAAACTCGTCGCCGAGTCAGACTAGCCATCTATGTTCCCGACCATGCCTGACTTGCCACGAAACTATTACATGGTGCTTCGCCCCAACGGGAGCGGGGCACTACAGGTTTCTTATAACCGTCAATAATTATAGGCCAAAGATCAAAGTCAAGAGACTTTAGAAAGAAACTCATTCGTGTTTTCCAGTAAGTGTAGTTTGTTCCATCAAATAGTGAGAGTTTACTTGTGGATTGTCCTTCACCGTTACCGTTGAGAACCTTTAGAGGGGGTGAATAGAGTGTGTGCGAGTGCAGCGAAAATAATCACTAATTAAAAATGAAAGTTATAATCTATGGCAGGAATAAAGAGACAGTAATTTAAATTACAGTAAGAGATAGAAGATTAAACACAGTGAACACCACGATATATACTGGTTTCCCTCTGAGAGGACAAATCTAGTTACGAGTACTCTCGTCCGCTATTAATCCACTATTTGTAAGCTAAATGAGAGCTTGTCGTCTCTTTACAACACCGTACTTGGGGACAAGTGCATGACCGACTTCACAATACCGTGCTTGGTGACGAGCACACGACCGACTCCAAAAACTAAGATATTTTCTGACTTGCAACATCTTTACAATTCTGTAAACCAAAGACTCTAAATCGAACAAGGCATTACTGGCTTTGGCTAAGAGTAGTAAAGGTAAAATGTGAAAACTTTAGATCACTGGAAAAACACTTTAGGAATAGATAGAGAGAAGACTGAATGAGTGATTAGAAATGAATATATCCTTCTCTATTTATAGTATTTTTCCTAGCCGAACTCAGGCAGAGTTCAGATGCGAAGATCTTGCAAATGAACGTTGGATGCAGATTTGGAGGGAACTGTTTTTTAAATTTTTTAGACCAAACTCGGTCAGAGTTCTGTCAGAATTATGTCAATCCAGAATAGAATTTTTGGGTCCAAATTGCATAGGCATTGTGGGCTGTTTGGATATGTAGATTTGAGATATAGGTAGGCTTTTTGGATAAGTGGACTGGAAGATAACCTAAGCCAGTAATATCACGATCGATTTTACATTTAAATTTTCTAGACTCAAATAAAAGTAAAATACAGAAGAAGTATAAATATGACTCGATCTGGATTTCGATAAAATTGATTTTGGATGATGACTCGAAAGATCCTTGTAGATGCAGTACGTTCTTGGATATTGATTTCAGTGATCTGTAACATTAGTAGCAGTTCGTATATTTCGTGTATTAACTTAAGTCGTCGTTGATTATCAAAATCAGGGGTGACCATTTGCAATTGGGCCAATAATTCTTCCCTCCTTAGAAATACAGTTATTGTCCACAATTGTGGATTTCTGCTTCTATCAATTACTGAAGGAATTGTGCAAAATTAGTTATTTTGTCATTGTTTACCAAGCATACATAGTATTCTTAAAATATTTTTTTTTCCTCCAATCACTCTAGAACGTTATATTTATCGATCAAATTTCTTCTAATATCCATGTTTCATCTGAACATCAATTGTGCTCTAAGTCTTCAAAGATGTTAATCCTCCAAAGAAATGACATAGTCTAACTATTAACTACACAATACACATAATAATATACGTAACACACAACATGCCTAAAGGTGACTTAACTAAGAGAAATTTATGGGATGCATCGTGTCATAGTACGAAGAGAATGAAATAGAACCGGATAGATGACTTCCTCCAATATTTTTCCTCAATAATATAACATTCGCCCATTTACCAATAACATCCTAATCAATTCATAATCACCTTTTAAACTTGTAAAATTCCTTCTCTAAGTGGTAATCCTTAAATATCATGATGAACAGTCATTGTCAAAATTATTCCACATTCATGCATGTTCTTGCATGTCGTAGTCTTCCTCTCTCTACCAATATCCTATCTCTGAAAAACTTAACATTGCTACAATATCCAAGAATTGAAAAAGACAACTAAATAATAGTTACACTGATTTGGCAAAATTACAGTCATAGGCTTGTCACTAATCTATACAAGAATAATGTTACTGAAAATATGATATCGCATCCTATAATCATGATTACCTTCACCTATCAACATATATCTAAGGATTCATATCAAAATTATATTCTTCCAAACATTAACATCAATATATATTTGACAAGTCCTATCTCCATAATTCTTACCTACCTTCTCCCTAAAATTGAAATCCTCAAAGTTTTCAGAAATTGTATTGTAAGGAAAACATGATATTTTTGCCAGATAAGAATGTAACTAAGGATTCATTTCACTTCATCAGAGAATTATAGGAAGATTCGCCAAAACTTCATCAGGGAATAAATGTTGGGCTGGATTCCGAACCAAAAACACAATCCAATAAAATCAAAATCTAATTTTTGACTAAATAAATAATAATAAAATAATAAACTAAAATTACAGTAATGGAAAATTTTGACCTAAATTAATTAAAACCAAATTTGGGTTTTACAAGCTTCCCTTCTTAGGAAATTTTATCCTCGAAATTTAAGGTTTGAGATAGGATTTAGTCAAGTCTCGACAAGCAAGTACATTACTTCCTTAACTGCCTCAAACGGACTATGTTAGCTACCCCATGGCTAATCTACAATGAAAAATATCTTGATCAATTCATGCACTCTCTTCAGAATAACATTCTTCCCTCCTTAGAAATACAGTCATTGTCTATAATTGTGGATTTTTGCTTCTATCAATTACCAAAGGAATTGTGCAAAATTAGTCATTTTGTTATTGTTTACCAAGCATATATAGTATTCTAGTGATATATTCTTTTCTCCAATCACTCTAGAACATTATATTTATCGATCAAATTTCTTCTAATATCCGTGTTCCATCCAAACATCAATTGTGCTCTAAATCTTCAAAGATGCTAATCCCCCAAAGAAATGACATAGTCTGACTATTAACTATACAATACACATAATAAGATACGTAACACACAACATGCCTAACGGTTACTTAACGAAGAGAAATTTGTGGGATGCATCGTATCATAATACAAAGAGAATGAAATAGAACCGGATAGATGACGTCCTCTAATTTTTTTCCTCAATGATATAACATTTGCCTATTTACCAATAACATCATAATCAATTCATAATCATCTTTTAAACTCATATAATTCCTTCTCTAAGTGGTAATTCTTAAATATTATAATGAACAGTCATTGTCAAAATTATTCCATATTCATATATGTTTTTGCCTGTCATAGTCTTTCTCTCTCTACCAATATCCTATCTTTGAAAAACTTAACTGTAGAGGCTAAAAATTAAGCTACGCCATCCATTAGGAGCTAGAAATCAAGGGGCGCCACTCATCAAGGGGCCACATCAACAAGTTGTGCCACATCGATAGGTTGCAACACATCAATAGGTTGCGCCAACCTCAGGTTGCGCAAGAGCCACATGGCATACTTCCTCGAGAACCTATAACGATATCATCATTACCTGACAGCTGATAGCACGCATATCAAGGAGAATCCGTTCGAATCTCGCGTAACACGGAGCTCAAGAAGATTTGGTCAAATTTAATGACAGCTAGCAGTTTGTTCAACGTATCAGGGTACGCGAAGATGTACTTAGGCGCAAGTTGAAGATGATAGCTAGTAGTTCACACAATGTATCAGGGTGCACGAGGTTGAACCTAGGCGAAAGTTGCTAGGTCGCTTCCCCTCGCAACCTGATGAAGCTTGCGCAAGGTGATCGAACAGTATCCAGAGCAGGGTGACGTGGCGCGCATGCTACTAACTTCGTAGAACAAGCCCAGTATACTGCCCACGACCATGTGCATCTCAATCAAACATTGCCACGCATCCACAGCAGTTGGTGCAATCGCTCGTTCAAGTGAACAGGAGGCGCGCAACCTGAAGTGCGCGCAACCCAGAATATCTGCTAAATAGTTATTTCAAGAACTCTATAAATAGAGTTTCAAATCAATCTCAAAGCATCATGAATGATCATAATCTCCTGCTAAAGTGTTGTTGTATTCTTCAGAGGCTCGTATCTTCGATATCACATCGTACATGGGATAAAGTGATCGTCTTCTGATCAGATTCCTATAGTTGTACTTCCCCAGAAATCAATTCTACCCTTTTTTTTACTCTCTTTCAGTTTGTAGAAATCAAAACCTCCTCTTTTATTTTTTGCAAATAAAATGGCGACTCTGTTGGGGATGACTGTCTCCTCCGACGAGAAAGTGAAAACTCAATATGATACCGCGTTGATCGGCAAGACATAGAAGACCCTGGTCGTTCAAGTCGACCGGACAGCCTATGAGGCCATGATCATTGCTGCTGGTGCCAAGCACACTACTGCCGCCGTTAAGAGCAAGTCGTGCTGTGTCTGGACTCCTAAGTCCTCGATGGCACGACCTGATACCTCGGCACAACTTGCGCACATTACTGCCCTAGCGCAACATAAAGGAAACAGCCTTTTGGCTAACTCCTCTACTTTTCTGATTCTGAAATTGAAGGAGATTTTATCTCGACACACTGCTGTCTAAAACAAAGAAAAGTGCCTTCTGGCCTTTTCCTCCTGGGCGCAACCTGTGCCTATTCCTGCTGTGGCGCAACCTGCACATATTACTGCCTTGGCGCAACCTAAAGGAAACAGTATTTTGGCTAACTCCTCTACTTCTCCGATTCTGAAATCGAAGGAGACTTCGTCTCGACACACTGTTGGACAAAATAAAGGAAAGCGCCATTTAGCCTTTTCTTCCATGGCGTAACATGTGCCTGCTCCTGCTCTGGCATAACTTGCGCATATTTCTGCACTGGCACAACCTGTGCCTATTCCTGCTCTAGTGCAACCTGCGCATATTTTTGCATTGGTGTAACGTAAAGGGAACCACTCTTTAGCGGTTCCCTCTTCATCATTAAGATAGAAACTTACTGAAAAATCATTAAATCAAGAAAAACGCTCTTTGGCTTTTCCTTATTCTGCTCGAATCATTGACTGGGTGGAAAGTACTACTGATTGTGCTTTTGTGCCTCTCAGCACAAAAGTGGATAGAAATCCTACTCTCCTTAACAGAGACAACCAAATCTCTGTCAGGAAGATGGGTTCTATTCAGAATAAACTTTCCACGCAAAAGGGTATTATGCCTACTACAAAAAGGTCAGGGCAAGATCTACCGACCCTACGTATCTCAAGATCCCGATAAGGCAAACTGCTAGTATCTCAAGTAGATGAACAAGTAGCACCCCTGTCAGACTTGCGCACCTATATCAATAGGTGCCAATTAGGGTCAATCTCGGGAAAACACAAAATGTATCAAGTGCAACCTACACCAGTTGCTAACTTGCACCAAAGAAAGAATTCTGAGGTGAAAAATCCTATAACTTATGCTAACCAGCTTAGCACGTCCTTGTACACTCAAGGTACGGGACACCTCAAGAACAGGAACCATGTCCCGAGTATCGTCAAGGGCAACATTTTTGTAACTTCTTTTCGTCTTGTTAGTGATCTCCGTGAACTCTTCATACAGAAGCGGAAGGTTGCAAATCCATCCCGATGTGGTCCATCGACAAGAACATCATTACAATCACCACCATAAAGTTGTCATCAAATGCTGATGTCTGTTAGCCAAGCGGTTTGTCTTTGACCGTTTGAACTATGTTCAGACTCCTAAACCTATCCTAGTGGACGAAGATGAACTACTCTATGCTTCTGTCAACATAGCATCTCGAAGCACTGGGGATGGAAAATGTCCAAGACGTAATGCATCGTACAATCCCAGTCAACAGTACATAGATCGGATTCATGAATCCGACGAATGATTATACCAATATACCAGATCAAGAAGCCGAGACACAATCGGTCAAAGGAATCTTCCATCCAACCAAGATTCTTCCAGTCAACAGGACACCCCTATCACTTATTCTGGGGGTGATTCCTTATATGACTTTGATGCTGATAGTGAAAGTTTCGAAAGGACCATATTTTCTACTAGCTCGTCTTCAATAGCTAAAGAAGTTATTGCTTATGTCGCCACAGAAGATCAAGATACTTCTAGTTCTAACAATCAAGAGCAAAGAATTGCTGCTTTGGAGGCTAGTTTGAATAACATGGCTGAGATGATGACAGGCATGCATGCTGTGATTATGGCACAACATATAGTTCCACCGGTTGTGAATCTGGTTCTGACTCAAGAACCTGTAACAACATTATCTCCCATCAATATTGATCTGGGGGTACAGTCTCCTCATACCACTTCTATTCCTGCACAGGCTATTCCAAGTCAATCTGGTGGCGGGGGTGGTACTTATCATGCAGTACCCCCTCCTAACATATCAAATCAATCCATTGCTCCACAATCAACGAGAGATACCAATGAGGCCATAAAACTTTTACGTACTCAATTTGAAGCTTTTAAACAGAAAGACGGCTTGCAGAAGCTTGGGATTAAGCAGCCTTATCCCATAGAATGGAAAGAAGTCCAATTTTCCCCAAGTATAAACCCCCTACTATTATACTGTTTGATGGCAGCACATCGCCAAGTCAATATTTCAATCACTTTGAGGTAATGACTGATCAACTCCTGCCAAATGATGCTCTACTCACTAGAGTGTTTGTTGGATTTTTAGCAGGTACAGCTTTCGACTGGTACCGTAGTTTGCCAGATAGTTGTATAACCTCTTTCTCTAAATTCAAACAAATATTTCTGGAACAATTTTATGAGAGAACAAATGACATGACTATGTCTGCTCTCATTAAAATTAAACAGCGACACAATGAAATGACTGAAAGGTTCATTGAACAATTCCGCCGTGAGGCATTCAAATTGCCTCTTAGAACTCCAGATGCTATGACTATAGACACTTGCAAATCAAACCTGTTGCCTATAATCAGCATGTGGACCGGATCGACACAGTTCCAGGATTGGCCTTCATTCATAGTGAATGCTAAAGTAGCAGAAGAAAGTGCTGACAATGTCAAACAATTAGGTATTCAGATGCCTAATCTTGACAAAGATGAACATAATACACCTAATAATAGCGGCCGTCAGAATAACCGCAAGAGTAAAAAGAATTTGGCTATCAATATCAAAGGCTAAGAAACTCTAGCCATGAACATAGGTCAATCAACACCTAATTCAACGACACCACTACAGAAGGCACCACGTCCGAAAGAAGAATATTTTTTTGACGAAGATGATGTCATGAGTATCTTTGACTGTCTGATCAAAAGCAAAAAACTTCAACTGCCAGAGGCAAAATGGCCAGATGAAGTGGGTAAAACTGACCACCCCAAATATTATATTTACCACAGATTTATCGGACATCCGAATCGAGCATGCTATGTGCTCAAAGGCAAGATCCAGGAGATGGTTAATTTTGGCACAATTACTCTCCAACAAGACTAAAAGACTGTGACAGCTAATGTCATCTCCCTACAGTTTGGTGATTTTTCTACTCAACTTGTGTAGGACGACGTCATTCCCATCCCAAGGACCACTTTGGAGATTGTTCATCTCCCACATGCCCGAACTGATGGTCTTGTTCCTCTATCTACTGATAAAGTGGAGATTATATGGATCTATCATGATTTGGTGGGTGACTTTGAAGCACCTTTTTTATCCACAAAGTCTAAGAAAGCAACCAAATACAAGTCATGTCACATGACTTCGTTGGGTGAACATCATCCTCCACCTTTAACTACCACTTTCACTTCTGCTGCAGATCCTTCTTCTTTCTCCACTTCTGAGACAACACTGTCAAATTTAGAAGCCAAATATCAACCAGCTTTCCATCTGTATAGTTTACAGTCTCAAGAATTAATGACAAAGATGGGATATGATGTACAACACGCTCCCGACTTGAATCATGGAAAAGGATCTCCTATACCTCTTTTTCTATACCTTTCACATAACCAATCTCGGGTTGGTTTGGGTTACAAGACGAACTCTTCATCTCGTCAAAAGAAACCTTCTAGAAGCAAGACCCAGACAAAGAGTTGCAAAATGGTATCTTTCGAACCTATATCTGAAGAAGAGGCCTTAACTGCTACCAGGTCTGGAAGAATTTACCTAAAAGATTATTTAGAAGGCCAAGAGAACCCTGCTTTAGCTCCAGAGACTCCTCCAGCATCATCTTATCCTGCTGTCAATATTTCATCGACTTTATCTTCTCTAGTAGAACCAACTCCTCCCAAACCAACAACAGCTGACAAAGGAAAACAACCTGTCCGCTTTGACAAAGTATTGAAAAAGACTCCAGTTCTAGGACTTGAGAAGCCATATCACTTCGATATACTGGCTCAACTGGCTAACACTCCGGCAAGGTTATCAATTTTTGAACTACTGTATCTCTCAAAAAAAACTCGAGAAATGTTGAGTGAAGCTTTGATGCAAGCTAATACTTGTCTAACATTCCTCAAGAAGCCAGACGAAGAGCCTATAACATGCCTTCATTGTTATAGTGTGATGGAACTGATACCCAACATCACCTTTACACAAGATGATATATTGTTGGAAGATAATCGTTATGACGGACCCCTCTACTTCACGGGATATGTCGATATCATGAAGGTTGATCGCATTTTGATCGATCCTGGGTCTGCACTTAGCATCATGCCAAAGCCTCTACTAGATGCATTAAAGATTCCTGTACACAATCTTTTAACAACCATCACGACAATCTTAGGATTCAATTCTGGAAGAAGTGAACCTCTGGGAAAGATTTGTCTGAAGGTTCAAATAGGCAATCTTCGTACAAAGGCTACTTTCTATGTGATTGATAATCATGGCCCTTATAATGCTTTACTGGGGACTGGGGAGACCCTTTCTACATGAGCATAACATTGTACCATCCACTCTACACCAATACCTCAAATATGTGGACGTTAATGGAGAGGTCCAAAAGGAAGTAGCTGACCTAAATCCTTTTAAGGGTATTAAAGCATATTGTAATAATTTTCAGATGTACAAGGAAGAATTCATGAAGGTTGTATTAGCGATGGATAGTGAGGAAGATCAGAAAGATACTTCAAAAGATGTTCTCACAATTACTGTCAAAGGACGTATTACTCGTCCCTCTTCTTCTCAGGCTTTGACTATCCATCATTCCTCTCATAACAAACAGCTTTTTGCTGAAAAAAGGGAACAAAGAGAGTTCACCTCTTTTGAGCCTCTTGTTATCGACCTTCGCCGTAACAAACCTTCTCTTTCTCTCCCTCTGGTTATCAATCTTCCTAAGCCTTCTGTTAAAGCCAAAAATCCTTCCTCTTCTCCTTTGGTTATCAATCTTACTAAACCTTCTGTTAAGGCTAAAAATCTTATTGTAAATGATGATGTACAAATCAATAAAGTAGCATCTCCTTTACAGTATACTGATGTTCTTTATTATACTCGATGTTATTTAGAAATCTAGATAACTTCGAACCACTTACCATAGAAGCAGTTCAACATCTCCAAAATGAAGTATTGTTCGAGCCAATGCAGGACTCCTTCTTCTTAGTTACTTCCAGGAAGAAAGTTGAACTTCCTATACTTTTTAGTAAAGGAACAGAACAGAAGATCATGCCCAATGGTGAAGAAGAAAATCACGATAATGGAAGACTTCAACTACATCGTTATAGTCAGCAATCAAAAGATATCATTCAAATGATGGGCTATAACTTTAAAGCTGGTATTAATGGTGGTAAGGGAAGACAAACTCCTATTCGTATCCCTGCTCCAAAAGGAAAGTCACAACAATATTACAGTGAAACGAAGCGGGGATTGGGTTATACTTCGCCAATTCCAACTCCAAAAGCCTCCAAATCCGATGAAGAAGAATGATCTAATTCTTCTGATTCTGTCTCATGGGATTCAGACACCAGTATTGGCACGTCCATCGAGTGACTCTATCTTCCAATACGGTAACTGCCGAGTTCTTAGAATACGATGAAGACTTTGCTGAAGTCTCTGAATCAGATCCTTGGGCACAAAAGATTGATACTCAATGGGAGCTTCGCTTCGAGCAACATGAGCCACCTACCGAAGATCAGTTCGTTCAGGTTAATGTTGGAGATGAAACTTCCCCAAAACCAATATTCGTCAGCAAAAGCCTTCCTGAAGCGGATAAACAAAAACTAATCTAACTCATAAAGGAATATATTGATGTATTTGCTTGGAGCTATGAAGACATGCCAGGATTAGATCCCCAGATTGGTACCTATAAACTCAACATTCTGCCAAATGTAAGGCCAGTTAAGCAACAACAGCGTCAATTTTGACCTGACATGATGGACATCATAGAAGCCGAAATCAAGAAGCTCATTGTCTGTGGCTTCATAAGAGAAGAACAACATCTGGACTGGGTGGCTAATGTTGTCCCAGTTTAAAGAAAATAGGGAAGGTCCGAGTCTGCATCGACTTTAGAGACCTTAATGAAGCTTGTCCCAAAGACGAATTTTCTTTTTCAATCACTGATGTCATGATCGACAATACTGGCAGATTTGAACGTATATCTTTTATGGATGGATTTTTAGGATATAATCAAATCAAGATGCATCCGGAAGATGGAAATATATATATTTTCATACTCCTCCTGGAGTCTATTGCTATACAGTCATGTCGTTTGGTCTCAAAAATGCTGGTGCAACTTATCAGCGGGCCATGAGTACTATCTTTCATGATCATTTGTGAAAGACAGTTGAATGCTATGTAGACGATATTGCTATCAAAAGTCATCTAAAGGAAGACCACATTCAAGACTTGAGAACTATATTCGATCTAATGTGCCCGCATCAACTCAAGATGAATCCCACCAAGTCATTTCTGGAAGTCTTTAGTGGAAAATTTCTTGCATTCGTTATTACCTCTAAAGGTATACCCGTTTACCCTGAGAAAATCAAAGCCATACAAGAGATTCGTCCTCCATGCAACCTAAAAGAGCTACGAAGATTCTTGGGACGGCTTACGTATATTAGGAGATTTATCTCAAATCTCTCTAGACGCTGTAGACCGTTCACTCAACTCATGAAGAAAGGTATGTCTTTTATTTGGACTGAAGAATATCAGCAAGCATTTAAAGACATAAAGTGGTACTTGATGAACCCTCCAGTTCTAGCGCCTCCATTCTCAGGAATACCCTTTCTGATGTATGTTCGAGCAATAGACCATTCACTAGGTGCTTTATTAGCTCAGAAGGATAAAGAAGGTCATGAACAGGCTATCTATTATCTTAGTCGTACAATAATTGGAGCTGAACATCGATACACTCCAGTGGAAAAAGAATGTCTAGCTTTGATGTTTGTTGTTCAAAAGACGAGACATTATATCACTGGCCAAACTATTCATATTATTTCTAGAGTTAACCCCCTCCAGGTCCTGATGAAGAAGCCCAGTACACTCAATTCCAAGCTTGCAATATGGGCTATATTGTTAGCAAAATATGATATGGTTTATGTTCCTCAAAAGTATGTTAAAGGTCAAGCCCTTGCTGACTTTCTGGCAGCTCATCCAGTTCCCAAAACGTCTAAACTCTACGACGAGATTCCAAATAAAACTTTGGAGTCCAACATAATTTCAAAAGAAATTCTTACATGGCGTCTATTCTTTGATGGTGCATCCAGAATCGGACCAAAAGGTGCTATTGTTGCTGGAGTTGGAAACATCCTCTTCTCACCAGAAGGGTTAGCTATTCAAAGAGCTTATTCTTTAGTGAGTCGTGTTCCAATAATGTGGCTGAATACAATGCTATGCTCATTGGTCTCCAATTGGCTAAACAATTATATATTGAGTATCTTGAAGTTTACGAAGACTCCAAACTGATTGCCAACCAAGTTAGAGGTACGTACAAAGTTCGACATCAAGATCTGGTTCCATATCATAATGCAGCGATCAGGATGGCTATTTCATTCAAAGGCTTCTTCATCGAGCATATACGCCGAGCATGTAATACAGAGGCTGATGCACTCGCTAATCTTACAACAGTGTTGCAATTCCAGTAAGAAGACAACAAATGATCTTTATCACTAATAGAGAGTTATTTTGTGTCGAGAATAACTTAAATATTGAAGTCAACAACTCAAACATGGAATTCAATAATTCAGTTGAAGTTTGCACTATCAGTGAAGATTGGAGGACTCCTTTCATAGACTTCGTAGTCCATGATATTTTACCCGAAGATCCTAAAGAGGCTACAACAATTCATTGGTGGTCACTCAGATTCTATTATAATCATGCTACAATGTCACTCTACCGACGAACATTTGACGGCTTACTCCTACGTTGTCTCACAGGAGAGGAAGCAAAACAAATACTTCGTGAAGCTCATGACGGTGTTTGTGGCGCATATCAACCTGGTCTTAAATTACAGGATCGTATTCGCCGTATGGGCTACTATTGGCCCTCGATGGTATCTGATGCAATCGAGTATGCAAGGAAGTACCGAGAATGTCAAATCCATGCTGACTTCGTCTATCAACCACCAGAATTTCTTCACCCGATGGCAACATCATGGCCCTTTGAAGCTTGGGACATGGATGTCATTGGTCATATTAACCCTCCCTCGTCTCGAGGACATCGGTTCATATTAGCCATAACTGATTATTTCTCAAAGTGGGCTGAAGCTATACCTCTAGCTGTGGTCTAGACAAGCATTGTTATCAATTTTATTAAGCATCATGTAATCTACAGATTCATGTCACTCGGCGAATCATTCATGATAATGGACGATAATCCATCAATCAGAAGTTTACTTGATTCTGCGATGACAACAGGATCAATAATATTGCTTCTACCACTTACAATCCTGCAGCTAATAGGTTGGCAGAAGCATTTAACAAGACCATCATCAAACTCCTCAAGAAGTTTGTTTCTACTAACAAACAGAACTGGAGTAAAAAGCTTGGAAAATGTCTGTGGGCTTACCGTACTACTGTACGTACTCCTACAGGCTGCACACCTTTCTCTTTGGTATATGGATGCGAGGATGTCTTACCATTGGAAATCCAGATCCCTTCCCTAAGGATTGCCATTGCCAATGAACTCACAACCGAAAACAATGATCGTCTGAGACTTCAGGAGCTTGAAGCGCTTAACGAGAAACGGTTCCTGGCTCAATAACATATTGAGTTATACCAAGTTCTTCTATCAAAAGCCTTCAACCGTAAAGTCAAAGTTCGAATATTTCAGAAAGGAGAACTAATTCTAACCGTCAGACATCCTATGACTATGGCGCACATAAGAAAAGACAAATTTGAAGCAAAGTGGGAAGGACCCTACATTATAAGCAAAGTTTTCTCCCACAGAGCTTATCAATTGACTGGTATGGATGGTTGAGTTGCCATGATGCCCATTAATGGCATATTTCTTAAGAAATATCATGTTTGAAGATAAAGAGATATCAACACAGTGGATCAGAATGTAAATAAAATTCCTTTTATTGCATAACTCAGACAGAAGAAAATACATAAAATTAACGAGGACCAGAGCTCTCTTGATTGAAAACATATTTCATAAGAAGCTCGAAGACATTATTGTCCGATACACCAGTAGTTCACAAGCAGCCTTCCTCAGAGCTTCTTCCTCGGCAGTACTTCCAGGCTCTACCAATTTGGCAAGAATGTCCTATTTTGATTCAGGAGCCGAGCTTTCTTCCACTTCTGGCTGAATGGGTGGCGATGGCTCGTCGGAATGAGTGTCGATGTCGGCTTCGATCTTTGGGATGGCCTCAGCCTTCTTGGGTGCATCTTCGGAAGACATTTGCGATGAAAGGATAGGTGTGGATAACATTCTCAAAAATTCTGTACTATTTATAGACAGAAAGGCCAAACATTCTGTCTCATGAATTGAAACAACCTTTCCTCGAAAATGCATGTTCTTTCATTCATCCCTTTTCATCTCGTGAATAGGTCTCTGTTTAATGTCTGTCGTGGGAACCGAAACGACCTTTCTTTGAAAAGGCATGCTTATTCACTCATCAATCTTTTTAGGCCTACATTTATTATCATTTATTTACTTTCTTATAAATAAAGCCACAGATAATTAATACTCAAAATCCCCCGCGGAGTCCATCCAAATCATCAATTTTGTCTTTTGAAATCCAGTTGTTTTAAAAGATACCTTATCTTTATGATAAATTCGTATTATCACAGATATCCTCTTTTTAGACTTGATACCCTGTCTTTGAGTCCCAGCTGGCTTAAAGATCATTAATAGAAAAATGAATTCACGTCCACATTACCTCTGGATTCTATTTTCAATATCATCACATCAAATCAAGTCATAAAGGAGAGAAAAATCATTCTTTATTCCTTCTTTAAAAATATAGATACATCTTAATAGAAATCTATTACATCTAAGATTTTTATTCCAAATATCACAAATGGAGGTCTATTACATCTTTGGATCTTCTTGTTGGTGCCAGTTCCGTATCGACTCGACCTGAAGTAGCGAGCAAGGCAACGGAATCAACTCTGGTCTTCTCTCTCAGAAAGACGAGAGGAGAATGACAGAGTACAGCAGCTCAAAGACAAGTTGTTGTCAATACAACTGGTGGAGAAAAGACGACCCTTCGTGAGAAGTAGGAATGAGATCACCCTTATGATACGATTCCTAGTTCTGTGTCTCCACCATCCACCTCTCATGTATAAAGGCCCTTCCTACCATCTCGAGGAAGCCCTTTTAAACATGAAGAGTTCTGAGCTCTTTGATGTGTGTGTGTCAAGGTGGTTCAGCTCCATAGCATCCAAGATCGCCGATACCAGTTCTGAAGAATCTTGCCAACCGATTCTCTGCAAAAAAATGAAAAAAAGGAGTAGTTAGTGAATTTACAGATAGAAGGGTTCCAACAGGTGCTTCTTTTTAAATAAATTTCGATCGATATGTACAAGACATCAGGTTGCGCCGATACTTCTATGTTGCGCAGCATCTATGTTACACCGAGACTTCTATGTTGCGTAGCATCTGTGTTGCGCCATATTTTATATGGCCCAGCATCTGTGTTGTGACACATTTTATAGGCACAGTATCTGTATTATGCCACATTTTATATGGCGTAACATCAATATTGCGCCAGATTTTTTATATAGCGCAGCATCTGTGTTGTATCGCATCTGTATAGCGTAAACATCTCTGGTGTGCCACATCGCATAACACAGTTTGAACACTATGTGAGAGACAACAACCAAACTCTAAAAAGGGTGGCGCGAGTCAGAAAGTAAACCAAACTCTAAAAAAAGAAGGCGCATGATGAACAGAGAAAACCAAAAACCCTAAAAAGGATTTGGTTGATACAATCGATGCATGGATCAATGATCAAAACATTCACCTTCCATGGCCGGGTTGACGGTCTCTCGTCGTGATGAAAGCGGAATGTACTGACACGCACGTCGCTGATCTCTGCATAATGAAGAGGAAGATGAAGGATCAGCGAAGCCCTTTCCTTTCTTAACATCGAATCTTTTAGGTGCCATTAGGGTTTGTCGAAGTAGCTTCTGATTCTAGAAGAAGAAGAGATAGAGTTTCGAGGAATCACGCCTGTGGTCGAAGAAGCTCGAGAAGAAGAGAAGGAGGTAGCATTTTGAGAAATCACTTTGTTTGTAAAGAATGAAAGGCCCAAAGTATACGGCTATTTATAGCCCAAAACAGTTGTACAACATACGCTAAAAAGTCGGGCTTGAGTCTGACTGGCGCAACCCAAACAAAATTATTTCCAAATTTAAAGTATTTTAAAACTTTGAAGTCTTTCCAAGTTTTAAAAACTTTGAAGGGGATCTTGTAGAGGCTAAAAATCAAGCTACACCACCCATTGGGAGCTAGAAATCAATGGGTGCCACTCATCCAGGGGCCACATCTACAAGTTGTGCCACATCGATAGGTTGCGCCACATCAATAGATTGTGCCAACCTCTGGTTGCACAAGAGCCACATGGCGCACTTCCTCGAGAATCTATAACAGCATTATCATTACCTGACAACTTACAGCACGTATATCAAGAAAAATCCGTTCGAATCCTGTACAATACGGTGCTCGAGAAGATTCGGTCAGCCAGCAGTTTGCGCAACGTGTCAGGGTACACGAAAATGTACTTGGGCGTAAGTTTAAGATGACATCTAGTAGTTTGTGCAATGTATCAGGGTGTGCGAGGTTGAACCCAGGCACAATTTGCTAGGTTGCGTCCCCGCACAACATGATGAAGCTCGCACAAGGTGATCGAACAGTATCCAGAGAAGGGTGACGTAGCGCGCATGCCACTAACTTCGTAGAACATGCCCACTACACTGCCCATGACCACGTGCATCTCAATCAAACGATGCTACACAACAATAGAATTTAGTGCAACCGCTCGCGCAAGTGAACAGGAGGCGCGCAACCTGAAGTGCGCGCGACCCAGAATAACTGTTAACAATTATTTCAAGAACTCTATAAAATGAGTTTTAAATTAGTCTCAAAGCATCACGAATGATCATAATATCCTGCTAAAGTGTTGTTGTATTCTCCAGAGGCTCGTGTTTTCGATATTACATCATCCAAGGGATAAAGTGATCATATTCTGATTAGATTCCTATAGTTGTGCTTTCCCAAAAATTAATTGTACTCTTTTTGTACTCTCTCTCAGTTTGTAGAAATCAAAATCTTCTATTTTGTTTTTCGCAAACGTTAACATTGCTACAATATCCAAGAATTGAAAAAGACAACTAAATATTAGTTACAATGATTTGGCAAAATTACAGTCATAGGCTTGTCACTAATCTATACAAGAATAATGTTACTGAAAATATGATATTGCCTCCAATAATCATGAGTACCTTCACCTATTAACATATATCTAAGGATTCATATCAAAATTATATTCTTCCAAACCTTAACATTAATATATATTTGACAAGTCCTATCTCCATAATTGTTACCTTATACCTTCTCCCTAAAATTGAAATTCTTAAAGTTTTCAGAAATTGTATTGCAAGAAAAACATGACATTTTTGCCAGATAAGAGTGTAACTAAGGATTCATTTCACTTCATCAGAGAATTATAGGAATATTCACCTAAACTTCTTCTAAAGTTATCCGGTTACAACTTCACAAAGAATTACCTAGTGCTACTAACAACTCTAGATTCTCTTAGTACTAGTTGTCAAAGTCTTGATCCTTGGTGTGGGGGCAGTCACCAACTGTTTCATCTTCTTCTACAACCCATTGAACTTGGGTCCTGCTTTTTTATTGTAGATAATAGGGTCTAACTATAATACATGGGTTTTTGAATTAGTAAAAGTGCTAAGAAAGTTCAAACCCAATAATGATATGAACGGTTCACAATCTGAAATGCTAATGGCACTATTGAGATAATGAATTTGATAAAATAGGTAAAAGAACCAAATATAAGAATAAGAGTTTGATCCGAGAAGTCCGATTGTCTGAAAATTATACAAAACTAATAGTAATCATATTTTAATCTAATATCATAATGTTTAAGAACATATGTCTCGCTAGTGCATATACATCTAGCTGCAGTAAGTCTTTAGCTTCATGACTCAGATTAAAACATAAGGGATCTAGGACGTAGTCTTAACAATACTCAAAAACTAATGTTTTATCATGTAATCATCTTAACTAAAGTTTATGCCCCGCAGTGCGCATTTGGCTGCAGTAAACTTACATTTTTGGTGAATTGGGTAAATGGCTACAATAAACATCTGTAATGCCATGGTGGTTTGTTGAATACTCGTTCAACTAAATTCATAAGATTTTCAAAGGGTTATCGTGATGAATGTGACTTTTTCCTTGGGGCCTGTAGTGCCCCGTCCTGCTTGGCTCAATTGGAGGAATCGAAATGCCAACGGTGTTCGAACTTAGCCATGCAACGGCTCGCTCGAAGACCCGCTCGGTCGAGGCGACTACTCGCTCAGGTGGGTGGCTTCAGTGAACTTGCCTCAGTTTAGCCTTCACGCTAATAAAACAAAAAATTTCAAATGCATAAGTAGGCTTGATAATAAAAGAGATGAATCCACATAGCTAAGGGAATAATCCCAAGTTGGGTCGATTGAGTTAAAATATAGAAAGGTCCCACGGTCGGCTTAGAAATGTGCACGACATGCTTTCAAAATGACACTCGGTCTTTCGTTCCATGGCTTGGGAGAAGAAAAGTTGGTTTAAGTGCCACAAAGTTACGAACTTAGCCTAAGTCATAGGCGTCGCACGCATAAATGCTTGATAAAGTATGCACGGACCCATCGATCGATACTTGGCATAGCCAAAGTGTCCCTTAAGTCTTAGTGCATATTTCTATGATGCAAGGCTTGGCATAGCCTTTTCTCGTCCCAACGGTTAAGTTATTGCACGATTGAGTTAGGAAAAAGTTATGTCGGCTTATTGAAGTCATTCTAAGCAGTATCCCTCGCTTTCTGCAGTTGTTAAGTCACCTAGTCCCACGATCTCAAGGCTCGTCATATAAAGTATGACTTGGGCGATAGTGTCACATAGAACGTAATTCAGCCTAAGTCACGAGCCACGATCGGTTCAAGGATAAGTTTTCTATGGTCTAAGGGACACAAAGGAACACATTTTTTCAGGTCTATCTGGAAGGCTATGCAATAGCCGTTCCCCGTGTTTAAAATAATGTAAAGTACACGCGGCCGTTTGCCGCCGAGACCGGTCCCGTGGCCTAGGAGTCTCACATGAAGAATGAAAAGCATGGACATGGATAAAGAATTTTAAGAAAGAGAAAGCAAGTTGTACCATCTGTAGGCCTTATATTTACGTCTAGTCTAGAAGTCGTCGTAGGTGCGTGGTCATTGTATAACTTGTGCACAAGGATGATTTTGTTCCTCAGATGGAACCTACGGCTGCAGGACCGATCTGGCCTAGGAGGACCATGCTTGTGGGACCCTCAGATGGTGTGCGACCTGACCCGAAGGGTACGCCGTAGAGTGGATAATATAGGAAATTCGACGAGATCGCGTCTCATTGTAGATGAACGTACCATTTTACCCAATTAAGGTCCAAGTATAGCTTGTGGTGCTAGTAACCCTTTCATATAGATAAATTGGTGTGCTAAGCGGCAATCTACATTCACGGTGTTGGTCGACTCAAAGATAGCGTAAGGCACAGCACTAAGTGAGTTACGGAGGTGTGCACGGCTGCAACAGCATTATGGAGCCTAAGATTTGGCTATAGTAAGGACACGTGCTTCAGCATGAATGTCGCATCGTGTTTAAGTCGTCAACACAAGTCCACAAGTCAGGATTGGGTCATCTTGAGTTAAGTCAGGAAGGGTCGTAAGGAAAAATTGGTTAAGTCGTAATGAAATACGAGGCACGGCCTTGATGTTTGAAGCACGGACCAAGTCGATGACACAAAATAGGTTGTTGCATCCCAAATTAGGAGTCGGAAAGACAAGCACGAGTCGATACTAGGATTATTGTTGGCACGAGAAAGGTCTAGAGGCACAACAATAAGCAAGTTATCGAAGCAATAGCACGGTGATGGTCTAGAGACACAAATAGGCCAAGAGTCTGTCCTAAAATCTTTCATAAGGAAAGAATAGAAAGACAATCATAAAGGACTATGTTGTACAAAGTAAATTTTGTATGGGTGGGCGAGAAGCTCACTTCACCAGTACAGTTGAGTACTGACACCCACACAGTTTTTATGTGCTGGCACAGGTAGAAGCTCAATGGCGCGAAGCTCGCTTGGATGCGTTGAGGTACGGAGTTCCTTGACGTTTCGAAGCATGCGGCCGCATTGAAGTCTTCATCTATAAGGGGCATAATGTATGGACATCGCCTATCTGAAGCATCCACTGGCTCGTCAATTTTTTTGAGAGATGAGAGAGTGCTGAAGGACTTGTAATCAAAGAGAAAAGTTAGCTTTAGTGATTGTAATCTTGGCTACATGCCTTTGCAATCTTATGTTCATTTTCAATAAAGACTAATTTTATTTCAAGGCTTGTGTTGCCTTGTATATTCAATGTTTCTGCTAGGGACTTCTGTGCGATGACCCCATCACAAGCTGTTGTAATTGTCCGTTATGGAATCCTCCTTGCATGTGCACAATCTAGGCTCATGCGGCATCATGCCTTAGCGAGGACGATCCCTCCTACGGAAGCGGGGCGTGACAGGATCAAATAGGAATGTCACATTCGAAGCAAAGATGTTTGTAAAAATTATAAAGTTGGATGATCAGAAATGGGTAAGGTCATATTAATGTAAATACCCCAGTAGTTGCAAGGATTCTTGGTTGATTAAGTCAAATAGGGTAAAGTCTATGTTTCACAAGTCAAAATGAACACTCACAATTTGATCAAGGTATTCTGATAATGAAAACTAATTTAGGAAAGTAGAAGAATGGGTTAAAGCTTAGTAATTGGTAACAATGGCAGACATGGATTCTAAGACAATTGGGATGGTAACTATAGCCTCAACTTCCAACTAATCCTATGATTTTATACAATATTATTATTAAGAATATAATGTCAAACATAATTTATAAGTATTGGCCTAATCTGGATAAGGTTTCTAATTAATCAAGATCGAGTAAGTCCTTCGTCAACCATTCTATGGAATGGAAGGAAGGAAAATAAGCTACGCAATCCAAATAAGTTACACACATAAAAATAAATATTTTGAATAAAATGGTCCTATGTTGTGACGAGTCATAATATTTCGATGTTCTAAGTATTCTAATTGTTTCTAGTCATTTTTCTTAAGGTTGTTTGTCGGACCTGTATGGGCCACCATTGAAAATATATTACGACCCGATCCCAAGATTCTGGGTCCGATCGGATCATGTCCAGTCTACACCATTATGAGACGACGGCAATAAGCTGCACAATCAGTAGTATCTCAAGCACAACATTCTAAAATACGGGAATTTAAAAAACTTTTATTTAATAACTCAAACATAATGCCAGAACAAACTTAAGTTGTACTAAGGTTTACAGCTTTAAATACAATGCTGACTAGGCTACTAGTAGTCGGTTTAGGTGACTCCTGGTTGGGTTCACCTATCTCCTCATAATTCAGTTCGAATCCGTAGTAGGTACTAAAAGTGAGCTCCTCATCATTGCAATCACCTAAAAATGTTGGTTTATAGTCAGGAGAGGAGCAAAAACATATATCCACATCCAGTATTCTAATAATAATAAATGATGCAAGGAGCAGTTTTAAAGCATTATTATATTTTCTAAACAATAATAAAAAATCAGTGGAACAATAAAGTCTCAAGAGCAACAATGATGTAATCTACAATGGTTCAATAGTGATTTGAGTGTGTAGAAATATGTGATCGACTGGTAGATTCAATATGTATACTAATATTGGACCTAATGCTAGAATACAGTACGGCTCAACCCCCTGTGCAATAGCGGTTAGCGTGAGAGAGTCAATATTACTAACATGGGCTTTGGTAGCAGACGCTATATTACACCCCAATCCTCGAGTCAATGAGTCAATCAAGCAATAAATTTGGGTCCGAAAGAGATCCCGTGAGTCAGTGTCGATACAGTATATAGTCCTAATGATGCATTGTATTTGATTATCAATTAAAACCCGAAAATGAATAATATAAAACTTGCCTCGGTTTTCTGATACTGTAGGTGGAGAAAGGAAAAAAGATCTCAGACGTAGGTCCTAAACCCTACATTAGATTAAAAGGATGTCTTAGTTACAACACAACCATTTCTACGGTATTCTAGTTGCAACCTCTAATATTGGTCCTAGTCAATTTTACTGTTTAACATATTAGTCTAACGATCAATCAACTCTAACGCTACTTTCTACTATTTGTAAATTTTTATAACAGAAGTCCAATTGTATTTATTTTGGAAGGAGTCGACATCTCGATTTATTTAAAAATCTTCGTATAGTGTGTATATATATAACTATACTTTTATATTTAATAATAAAAATGTGAAGTTTGTTGATATATATATAAAACTATATATTTTAAGGCATTCTAATTTATGCAAGAAAATCTTTATTTTTCTTTTAGAAAATAAAGTTTCCAATTTCATTAGTGGATAAACTAACATGCGACATTATCGACATAAAACACAAAAATATAAAAGGAGCTACGCTACTCCTAAGCTAGACAACACAAGGCCCAGAGAAACAAAGGAAAAAATGGACTTATGTGTCACGCCCCGCTCCCGTAGGAGCGATCATCATCGCTAAGGAGTGAAGCCGCACGAGCCTAGATTGCGCTTGTGCAAGGCGGGTTCCATAACAGCCGATTTCAGTGGCTGCGACAGGGTCGTCGCACAGAAGTCCCATGCGAAGACATTGAATAATAGCAGCAAAAATTTGAAGCAAAACACAAGTTATTCAAAGAAGCTCTTTATTGATATTGAAACAAAGATTACAAAGGGCACAAGGCCAAGATTACAAGTCACTCAAGCTCACTCTTCTCACATTACAAGTCGTTCAGCTCTCTCTTATCTCTCATTACAAGTCTTGAACCAGCGGATGCTTTGGAAGGCGACGTTCATACAATATGTCCCATATAAGTTATGACTCCACACGGCCGCATGCCCCGAATCGCCAAGGTACTCCGTGCCTCGACGCATCCAAGCGAGCCCCGTGCCACGAGCTTCTACCTGTGCCTACACAAGAAAACTATGTGGGTGTCAGTACTGGTGGAATTAGCTCTTCGCCCACCCATACAAAATTGACACGTTTATTTACTTTGTGCGACATGACCCTTTTGATTGTCTTTCTACTCTTACCTTAGGATTATTTTAGGATCGACGCCTTGGCCTATTTTGTATCTCTAGACCATCCCGTGCATACAACACAACATCAACTCAACGACGTTCACCTATCAAGTTGTGCTTGCCTTTCGGCCAATGATAGAGACGCAACAACGTGATAGTACCCAATTTTTTGTGACCGTACTACAAATCATTTGTGCCGTGCCTCGCAACTCAGTGTAACTTAACCATATCGTCGTCTCGCGACACTTGCTACTTTGTTCACCAACTGACCCAAATCAAGTCTTGTGAACTTAGTGTCACTCGACCAACTTTGCCTTGCGGCAATTTCTGACTTAAACCCGAGGCGACTCAATCCAACTTGTGCAACTCTGTCACGACCCGCACCCTAGAGTAAGGACACGAGTTGTGGGTACGTCCAGCCTATGCCGCAGTGTCGGTGGTAGAACGTTGTCCTAGGTCACAACATCTAACAGTTGAAGGTAACAAACAGTTATACTCCCCGAAAGGGGTTGACATAACAGAATATATCTCAATCACAGCTAAGGTAGAACAGGATAAAGATAGAATGATATAAAAGATGCAAGATCCAATCCACAGGAAATACAAATAGAGAGAAGCTAAGTGTCTAGATAATCTCCACTAACATCCAGAATAGTACAGATCCAAATATATACAACTTAACTCCAATGCTATGAAATAAGATAAAAACATCTATGGAACAATAGTCTCTACTGTTAAGGGATCCGACTGGAAGTCCGGATCGCAAGTGTCCTCTAAGGCTGTCCCATAGAAAGTGTCTAAGCAAGCCTCCTCCTCATCCTCTGTAAAATTTTCAACAGGTCCAGTCACGACGAGAACGAGCACATATCTCTCAAAACAGTTCATAACAGGTTAGGAGTATAAATCATGCAATAGAGTAAAATACAGGAAATGCTGAAAAGGAAGTACGAGTAAACATGAGATATTTGTAACTGAAAGTAAATACATGATAAGTAGAGACTGTAAGTGGCTACGTGATTTAGAGTAAAATATGGTTATGTAAACGGCTTAGGAGCACATGAATACAACTAAGAGGCACATGAATACAGCTACTGGGGATAATGATCACATAACCAATTCTATTCATCCCGTCCCAATCAATACACAAGGATCCATTCAAGTTACGTTATAGGCACATGAATACAGCTAAGATATGTGAACTCATATAATGAGTAGTACATGAGGCACATGATAGTACATGAAAGCACATGAGAACATGTAAAAACATGAACTAGTACGGGTACAAGGAGTACCTGATGCACATGATAAAGTACATGAACGTGAAATACCCGATGCACCCGTAGAGGGATAACATCTCAGGAAAGGATCTATATAGTACCAATCCGTGAAGATACGTGTCAGCATCAAGTAAAGTAATCTAGAGCAAGAATATAGTCCAGACATGTATGAAAAGATCAGAGAATGTACTCGCCTGATGTCTGAATGTCCAAAGTAAATATACTGTCCGAGGAGTGGTGTCTGGCTCCTATTTAGAACAGAACAAGTCACAACAAGTCCAGAATGGTAATAAGATGTACTACAATGCATTCAACATGAATCTAGGTCAATCTAGGCCAAAGTCAACTCTTGGTCAACTCTGGTCAACCCTAGAAGTCAAACTAGGTCAAACTATGGTCAACTAGGTCTAACCAAGTCTCACTAGGTCAAACAAGCCATTCTAGGTCCTATCAAGCCTACACTAGTTAACACACACAATTACAAGGCTATACAAGCCTAAACCAAGCCTATCTCAACCATATACCAAAATCACAATATAAACTATATGCTATATAAACTAGCATACATTCATTCATGTCTAACTCACATATCAATATACATATCTAAAATATAATACACTCATTGATATATTTATATAATATAATAGTACTCACACATATTACTATACCTATAGGATACCCATATATACACATCTCACATAATACATATACATGCATGTAGGAAATAGGAAACATATGTATGTGTCCATGGGTGTGTGTGTGTCATGAGAGTGCAAGAGTGTGTGTAGGTGTGAGTGTCACATGAGAGTGTGAGATACAAGAGTGTGGGTATGTGTTAGGCTTATGGAATATGTGAAAACAGGCTAAACCTGAAAACAGTGAAGAAGTGGCTAAGTGTGAGACATGAGGGTAATGGGAAAACAGGAAATAAAACCTGAAAATAGTGGCTATGTTCAACCTAGAACAGTGGCATCAACTATTACAAAACAGTATACATGGTGTTCCTAGGAAAAACAGGGAATGAAATGACAGTTGTAATGGGGAGGATATCTCAGGAATTAGAAAATAAAACAGTGTAAAAATGAAATAGAAATCAGTAAAACAGTGGAGGAAAATGGAAACCAATTCAATGAATAAATCATTCATTCCAATCTTAGGTATTAAGCTTCCAATCTCAGGTTAAGAAAACCAATCTCAGTAAATCAGTATTTCGAAAAGGGAAGGAAATCAGTATCTCAGTTACCCCATGAACAATCAGTTCATTTCAGTCCATAATCTCAAGAAAAATAGGCAATACAGTATTAAGAAGGAAAACAGGGAATATGTATACATTGTGACATAAACTGGAATCAATCCTATTACAAAACAGTGAGCTATCCATAGAGAAAACTGGAAATCAGTTTTTAAGAATGAAAATTTAGTTAAAGGAAACCATTTCAATACTCAATTTGAAAAGGGAAAGGGAATCAAATCTCAGTGTTCGAATGAATCAATGCATTCATTCACTCAGTTGAAGAAGGGAAAAGAAACCAATTCCAGTTGGCAGTTCAATAACATTCAAAACCATCACATATGTCAAAATCCTATTTACAAACCAAAAGCCCAAATTTGAATTGAAATATGAACTAAACATGAACAATGATATGTGGGTTAACAATGAGAAACTTTTCTTAAAATAGGATTTAAATGCTCAGAAATACTGGAAACTCAGTATCAGAAATCTGGTATCAGCCGAATGGCTTAAATCCCCAATTCGAATCCAATTTCACATTAACAACCTAACTATCATGTAAACCTAATCTAACAAAGATTATACATCATATTTAGGATCTATTTAGCAAATAAAATCACTTAATTAAAGCATTAAAGCTGAATTGAAATAGGGAAACAAAATATACAATACACGCACACAGTGCATACACGTGCACACGTGATACCGTGTCCGACACGACACGAGAGTTCGTGAAACTCTAGGAACCTCGTGTCAGTCATGAATACAACACGCGTGTACAAAATCACGCACTCATGTGGCGTGTGCACTGTGTAATCACACCCGAGCAGCAGGGGAAAGGATCTGCGCGCGCGCGTGTGAGCACCGCGTGTTCCCGTGTCCATGGCAACACGACACGACACCAATACGTGCTCAGAACACAAGAAACCCCTAAGGAAGGTTAAAACCTAA
The DNA here is from genome assembly GCA_029216955.1 of Iris pallida. NCBI lineage: Eukaryota > Viridiplantae > Streptophyta > Magnoliopsida > Asparagales > Iridaceae > Iris > Iris pallida. The sequence continues at coordinate 5,359,822 of JANAVB010040619.1, read as the reverse complement.
TTTTCTATTTAAATAGTTTCCTAAAAATAAATCGAAATGCCCTTTGGGGCATTTCATCAAACACTTACATAAGGGGACTTATACGTGTCCAACTGGGACACGAATAGGATACGAAATCCTACAGAAATCTAGGGTTAGCTAGGGGACACCTAGATCTAGGTTAGAATACAATAATAATAGCAATTACAATAGGTTTTGAAGGAGTTACCTATAGGTGTCAAATCCTCAAAAAGCCCCAAATGGAAGTGGTTCCTCAAGCTACCAAACTCCTTCAAATTGTTTCTTCCCTGAACTTACTCAATACCAACAGCAAATACAATAATTTTTGGTCCTACTGCAATTGGTTTGGAGGAAAAATGAATTGAAATGGAATTTCTATGGATTAAAGAAGATGGAGACTCACCTCTTTCTCAACTTGCAAAATATTCCTAATGGAGGCTAGTCCTAATTTCTAGGAGCATTATATAGAGGGGGGAAGACCTTAGTGGTCGGCCATGGGCTGGATTGTGCTAGGGTTAGGTTGTACTAGTGTTTGGTTGGGCCTCCAAGGCTAAGTCACAAGTCATGACTTGTGAAACCACAAGCCATTTCCTATTCAATTTAAATCCTAATTTCCCCAAAATAATTCTAATGGGTTAAATGTCACTAACTTAGGTCAAGCTAGGGTTCCATATCCTAATCAAATAGTCATGACCTAGGTTAGCCTCTGGGACAGTCTCCAAGTCAACACTAGTCAAAGTCTAAAATAGCACCAAATCAAATATACTAAAAATTACTTACAAATTCTAATAAATATAATTAATACTAATAATTCCAAATTAATTCCAAAATTTTAAAAATGACCAAAATACCCTCAAGCTAGAAAAGTGGCAGTGACAAATCTACCCCCTGAAAATAATTGTCCTCGAAATTAAAGGCGAAACTAACTGCTGAGAAGGATAGAAAAGTATACCTCATGGTCCAAAAATATAGGGGTACCGCTCGCGCATCTCATCCTCCCGCTCCCGGGTCGACTCTCCCGGAGAATGATGCCTCCATGCGACACGTACCAAGGGTATCACCTGGTTCCTCAGAACCTTCTCCCGGCGATCCAAAATCTCCACAGACTGCTCTGGATAACTGAGAGTAGGTCCAACCTCAATCTCCGAATGATCAAGCACATGGCTGGGGTCATCCATGTACCGTCTCAACTGTGATACGTGGAATACGTTGTGAACTCCCACTAGTGCAGGTGGCAAGTCTAGCCTGTATGCCACGTCATCGACTCTCCCGCTGATAACGAAAGGGCCGATGAAGCACGGGCTAAGCTTCCCACCTCCACCAAAACGTATCGTACCACGAGTCGGAGATATCCGCAGAAAAACTATGTCTCCAACCTAATCATAAACAAGGTCTCAAGTTACTAAAAATCAAACATGATCAATCAAACAAAACAAAATACAACCTACTTCTAATCCTATCTCTGAATCTGTACCTCAAACTCCAACGACCTCCGGTGGCTATCGGCCCAGTGCCGATGTCTGTCCTACGCCACGCGAAGTCTGTCCCTAATGAGCTTCACCTTCTCGACTGCGTCAACAACCATCTCTGGTCCCAGTAAAGCTCGCTCTCCAATATCATCCCAAGATAAGGGTGTACGACACCTACGCCCGTACAGAGCCTCAAAAGGTGACATCTCAATGCTGGCCTGATAATTGTTGTTGTAAGTAAACTCCACCAAATGTAGATGATCGTCCCAGGAACCTCCAAAATTTAGGACGCACGTCCGCAGCATGTCCTCAAGTATCTGAATAGTCCTCTCTGACTGTCCGTCCGTCTGGGGGTGGTATGCAGTACTAAACTTGAGCTGAGTGCCCAAACTAGTCTGCAGACTCCTCCAGAAATGGAAAGTAAAGAGACTATCCCGATCTGAGATAATGCTGATGGGAACTCCGTGAATCCTGACTATCTGCCGCATATACAACTCCGCAAGCCTCTCTGTAGACGTACCCACCTTGAATGGCAAGAAGTGGGCCGATTTGGTCAACCTGTCAACGGTGACCCAAATCGTGTCTTTTTCTCCTGGTGTACGCGGTAACCCAGATACGAAATCCATGGTGATATGTTTCCACTTCCACTCTGGAATGTGCAACGGCTGCAATAATCCTCCGGGCCTCTGCGTCTCCGCCTTGACCTGCTGACAGACCAAGCATCTAGCTACGAAGCGAGCTACCTCCCGCTTCATCCCGTACCACCAGACATATTCTCACAGATCCCTGTACATCTTGTTGGCACCAGGATGTATAGAATACTGCGATCTGTGAGCCTCCTGCATGATCTGCTCCCTGAGCTCCCTGCTAGGCACACATAACCTAGAACCATACCTCAGGGCACCATCCTCTGCAAGTGAAAACTCGCCATCCACCAACCCTACATGAACCTGCTCTCGAATACACCGCAGAGCCACATCCTCGAACTGCGTCGCCTTGATCCTCTCCATCAAGTCCGACTGTATCCGAAGGCCCCATAACTGCATCTGTACCCCTTGCACAATCACCTCAATCCCAAGGATCTCCAAGTCTGCAAACAAGTGCCGATCCATAGTCAAACACATGGCTGTTGGATACCTACTCAAGGCATCGGCAACCACATTGGCCTTCCCTGGGTGATACTGAAGTGAGATGTCAAAGTCCTTCATCAACTCTAGCCATCTGCGCTGCCTCATATTGAGCTCTTTCTGTGTAAACACATACTTCAAGATCTTGTGATCTGTGAAAATCTTCACCCTCTCGCCATACAGATAGTGCTTCCACAACTTCAGAGCAAAAATTACTGCTGCCAGCTCCAGGTCATGGGTAAGGTAGTTCTTCTCATGGGGACGTAATTGCCTGGAAGCATAGGCAATCACCTTCCCATGCTACTGCAAGACACAACCCAGCCCCTTCCATGAAGCATCACTATAAATAGTGAATCCACCCGATCCTGAAGGCAATATCAGAATCGGAGCTGTCGTAAGCCGCTTCTTCAACTCATCAAAAGCTGCCTGACACTTCTCTAACCAAACAAACTCAGTATCCTTCCTGGTCAACCGAGTCAACGGCTCTGCAACCCGAAAGAAATCTTGCACAAATCTCCTATAATATCCTGCAAGCCCCAGGAAACTCCTGATCTCTGCCACTGAAGTCGACGCTGCCCAAGCCTCAACTGCTGTGATCTTCTTCGGGTCTACTGACATACCATCTCCAGTCACTACATAACCCAAGAAGTCAACTCTGTCTAGGAAGAACTCGCACTTCGAGAGCTTGTCGTACAATCTCTCCCTCCTGAGTGTCTCTAGCACCACTCTCAAGTGCTCCTTGTGCTCCTCCTCTGTCTTAGAATACACCAGGATATCATCAATGAATACCACCATGAACTTATCCAAGTACCGGTGGAACACCTTGTTCATAAGGTTCATAAACACTGCTGGTGCATTGGTCAGCCCAAACGGCATAACCAAAAACTCAAACTGCCCGTACCGCGTCCTGAAAGCGGTCTTAGGAATATCCTCCCTCTTCACCTTCATCTGGTGATAACCTGACCTCAAATCAATCTTGGAGAACACCCGAGCTCCGCTCAACTGATCAAAGAGATCATCGATCCACGGCAGTGGGTATCTGTTCTTGATCGTCAGGTTGTTAAGTGCCCTGTAGTCGATACACATCCGTACCGTCCCATCCTTCTGGGTATGAAGAGTACCGGTGCACCCCAAGGTGAAAAACTCGATCGGATGAAGCCTTTGTCCTGCAGCTCATCCACCTGCTTCTTCAGCTCCACCAATTCACTGTTGTTCACTTGATAGACATGCTGGAAAATTGGTTCCGTGCCAGGAACCAAGTCTATCGAGAACTCTACATCCCTGTCCGGTGGAAGCCCTGGCAACTCCTCTGGAAATACGTCCATAAACTCTGTGATCAAGGGATGCGGAGCCACCTGCTCCTCAACTGATGCTCCACAGAAGACTCCGCCGTCCTGTTCTGCCTGCCGCCGGGTGTACTGAAACTCTGGCTCTCCTGGCGCCCCAAACAAAACTCTACCCCCTCGACAATCAATGTGGGCATGGTGTCTACTCAGCCAGTCCATACCCAATATAATGTCGTAGTTCGGTAGTGGCATGACGAGTAAACTCACTCCCAACTCTCGGCCTCCCAATATGACGCTCCGCCCTCTGCAAACATCACTCACGAGGATGACCCCACCCCCGATCGTGATCTTGCAGGTCCTAGGTAATGGTTCAGAAACCAGACTGTGTCTAATAGCATATGATACTGACACAAAGCTGTGGGAAGCCCCGGAATCAAAGAGTGCAAATGCTTGAATGGAGTCGAGAAGAACCGAACCTGCTATCAGCTCTCCGATGGCCTCTGCATCCTCAGCTGCCATGGCAAAAGCTCGCCCCTGCTGTCCACCTCGTGCCTGCTGCTGGTGCTGCTGGAACCTCTGCTGCTGGTGCTGCTGGAACCTCTGCTACTGGGTCTGCAAGGCTGGTCCCCTCTGCTGGCCTGCTGGAGCCTTGGCTCCACATCCCTGAGCTCCTCGCCTAAAAGCCCCAGGACAATCCCTCAACTGGTGATCTCCCGCACCACAAAGTAGGCACTTGCCTAGCTTCTTCCTACACTCATGGATCATATGCTCCGACTTCTTACAGAAGGAACAAACGACTACATGCTGCTGACGGGGTGCCTGCTGCCCTCTCTGCTGCTGGTGCTGCACCTGCTAAAAAGGTGTACGATCCTGCTGCTGATACTGTTGCTAGTGCTGCTGCTGATACTGCTGAACTGGTCTCTGCTGCTGATGCTGGAAGTGAGGCCTCTTGGCCTGCCCCTGACTGCTGCTACCACCCTGGAAGTCACGACCCCTCTTCTGCTTCAGCCCTAGGTCGTCTTCCGCCGCCATAGCCCCAAAAAATATCTCAGCAAATGTAGCGTTCCGGTCGCTCTTAGTCAGCGACCGAACCTCTCTAATCAAGCCTCGGCGAAACTTCTTCGCCTTCATCTTCTCAGTCAAGTCATCTATAAAATGGGCCAGTCTACAAAACTCCCCAGCATACTCAGCTACCGTCTTGTTCCCCTGAACCAGACCCTCGAACTGTGCCTCGATACCTCTCAAGGCCATATCAGGAAAGAACAGCTCCTTAAACAGCTCCTTGAACTGGGCCCAAGTCTGGCCCTCAACTCCCACCCTGGGATCTGTCTGATACCACGCACGGGCCAAGTCCTGCATCTAGCTGCCCGTCGCCTCGATCTGGAGTCGAGCTGGTATCTCCGCCAGTCGGAAGATCTTCTCGATATGCTCTGTCCAGTCGTCTGCATAGTGAATGCCCTCTGTGCCGAAGAACTCCCGAGGGTGCATCTTCTGGAAGTCTTGTATATCCTTCTCCCTCCGACGGGGCTGCTGCTGGGTCCCCTGAGCTGTAATCATCTCGACTGTAGTGCGAACCAGCTGGTGTGCCTCATCGATCCCCTAACGGAAATCTGTAGTCTGCCTCGTCTGCTGCTACTGGTGGGACTCCAGAATCCTCTCCACGAAGGAGAAGAGATGTGCAGCATCTACCATCCCCGTAGGCGGAGGCTGCTGCGGTGGAAGGATCTCAGGAATCACAACGCTCGGCCTCTTGGCTGGTGGAGGTGCTCCTCCAAAAGCTGCAGAAACACTGACTCCTGAGGGCTGCACTGGCCCTGTGGCACCGGGAGCTGGTTGCTGCTGAGGTCGAGAGGTGCTGGACCCCTCTCCAGCGTCTCCCAGTCCAGGGCGATGCGATCTCGTCTCAACCATCCTGGAGACATAGATTAAACAAGAAACAATTACTGAGAATGAATCAAAATATCAAAGGAGGAAAGTTTAAAATTCTAAGGAAGACAATAAGCAGCAAAATAGATATACGGAATCTGATAGGAGTTTTCCTAGTGTGATTGAGTACCTTCAAAAATATACCAATTCCTACTGCAGGCTGCAGCGATATTCTAGTTCGAATACCACTACACTTCTAATCTAGACCTGCATGGGCCACCACTAAAAATGTGTCACGACCCGCACCCTAGAGTAAGGGCACGAGACGTGGGTACGTCCAGCCTACGCTGCAGTGTCGGCGGTAGTACGTTGTCCTAGGTCACAACATCTAACAGTTGAAGGTAATAAACAGTTATACTCTCCGAATGGGGGTGACATAACAGAATATATCTCAATCACAGCTAAGGTAGAACATGATAAAGATGGAATGATATAAAAGATGCAAGATCCAATCCACATGAAATACAAATAGAGAGAAGCTAAGTGTCTAGATAATCTCCACTAACATCCAGAATAGTACAGTTCCAAATATATACAACTCAACTCCAGTGCTATGAAATAAGATAAAAAACATCTATGGAGCAATAGTCTCTACTGCTAAGGGATCCGACTGGAAGTCCGGATCGCAAGTGTCCTCTAAGGCTGTCCCATAGAAAGTGTCTAAGCATGCCTCCTCCTCATCCTCTGTAAAATTTTCAACAGGTCCAGTCAGGACAGAAACGAGCACATATCTCTCAAAATAGTTCATAACAGGTTAGGAGTATAAATCATGCAATAGAGTAAAATACAGAAAATACTGAAAAGGAAGTATGAGTAAACATAAGATATTTGTAACTGAAAGTAAATACATGATAAGTAGAGACAGTAAGTGGCTACGTGATTTAGAGTAAAATATGGTTATGTAAACGACTTAGGAGCACATGAATACAACTAAGAGGCACATGAATACATCTACTGGGGATAATGATCACATAACCAATTCTACTCACCCCGTCCCAATCAATACACAAGGATCCATTCAAGTTACGTTATAGGCACATGAATACAGCTAAGATACGTGAACTCATGTAATGAGTAGTACATGAGGCACATGATAGTACATAAAAGCACATGAGAACATATAAAAATATGAACTAGTACGAGTACAAGGAGTACCTGACGCACATGATAAAGTACATGAACATGAAATACCCGATGCACCCGTAGAGGGATAACATCTCAGGAAAGGATCCATATAGTACTAATCTGTGAAGATACGTGTCAGCATCAAGTAAAGTAATCTAGAGCAAGAATATAGTCCAGACAGGTATAAAAAGATCAGAGAATGTACTCGCCTGATGTCTGAATGTCCAAAGTAAATATATTGTCCGAGGAGTGGTGTCTGGCTCCTATTTAGAACAGTATAAGTCACAACAAGTCCAGAATGGTAATAAGATGTACTACAATGCATTCTACATGAATCTAGGTCAATCTAGGCCAAAGTCAACTCTTGGTCAACTCTGGTCAACCCTAGAAGTCAAACTAGGTCAAACTATGGTCAACTAGGTCTAACCAAGTCTCACTAGGTCAAACAAGCCATTCTAGTTCCTATCAAGCCTATACTAGTTAACACACACAATTACAAGGCTATACAAGCCTAAACCAAGCCTATCTCAACCATATACCAATATCACAATATAAACTATATGCTATATAAACTAGCATACATTCATTCATGTCTAACTCATATATCAATATACATATCTAAAATATAATACACTCATTGATATATTTATATAATATAATAGTACTCACACATATTACTATACCTATAGGATACCTATATATACACATCTCACATAATACATATACATGCATGTAGGAAATAGGAAACATATGTATGTGTCCATGGGTGTGTGTGTGTGTGTCATGAGAGTGCAAGAGTGTATGTAGGTGTGAGTGTCACATGAGAGTGTGAGATACAAGAGTGTGGGTATGTGTTAGGCTTGTGGAATATGTAAAAATAGGCTAAACCTGAAAAAAGTGAAGAAGTGGCTAAGTGTGAGACATGAGGGTAATGGGAAAACAGGAAATAAAACCTAAAAACAGTGGCTATGTTCAACCTGGAACAGTGGCATCAACTATTGCAAAACAGTGTACATGGTGTTCCTAGGAAAACCAGGGAATGAAATAACAGTTGTAATGGGGAGGACATCTCAGGAATTAGAAAATAAAACAGTGTAAAAATGAAATAGAAATCAGTAAAACAGTGGAGGAAAAAGGAAACCAATTCAATGAATAAATCATTCATTCTAATCTTAGGTATTAAGCTTCCATTCTCAGGTTAAGAAAACCATTCTCAGTAAATCAGTATTTCGAAAGGGAAGGAAATCAGTATCTCAGTTACCCAATGAACAATCAGTTCATTTCTGTCCATAATCTCAGGAAAAATAGGCAATACAGTATTAAGAAGGAAAACAGGGAATATGTATACATTGTGACATAAACTGGAATCAATCCTATTGCAAAACAGTGAGCTATCCATAGAGAAAACTGGAAATCAGTTTTTAAGAATGAAAATTCAGTTAAAGGAAACCATTTCAATACTCAATTTGAAAAGGGAAAGGGAATCAAATCTCAGTGTTCGAATGAATCAATGCATTCATTCACTCAGTTGAAGAAGGGAAAAGAAACTAATTCCAGTTGACAGTTCAATAACGTTCAAAACCATCACATATGTCAAAATCCTATTTACAAACCAAAAGCCCAAATTTGAATTGAAATATGAACTAAACATGAACAATGATATGTGGGCAACATTTAACAGTAAGAAACATTTCTTAAAATAGGATTTAAATGCTCAGAAATACTGGAAACTCGGTATCAGAAATCTGGTATCAGCCGAATGGCTTAAATCCCCAATTCGAATCCAATTTCACATTAACAACCTAACTATCATGTAAACCTAATCTAACAGAGATTATACATCATATTTAGGATCTATTTAGCAAATAAAATCACTTAATTAAAGCATTAAAGCTGAATTAAAATAGGGAAACAAAATATACAATGCACGTACACAGTGCATACACGTGCACACGTGATACCGTGTCCGACACGACACGAGAGTTCGTGAAACTCTAGGAACCTCGTGTCAGTCATGAATACAACACGTGTGTACAAAATCACATGCTCATGTGGCGTGTGCACTGTGCAATCATACCCGAGCAGCAGGGGAAAGGATCTGCGCGCGCGCACGTGTGGGCACCGCGTGTTCCCGTGTCCGTGGCGACACGACACGACACCAATATGTGCTCAGAACATAAGAAACCTCTAAGCAAGGTTAAAACCTAATTTTCTATTCAAATAGTTTCTTAAAAATAAATCGAAATGCCCTTTGGGGCATTTCATCAAACACTTACATAAGGAGACTGATACGTGTCCCAATGGGACACGAATAGGACACGAAATCCTACAAAAATCTAGGGTTAGCTAGGGGACACCTAGATCTAGGTTAGAATTCAATAATAACAGCAACTATAATAGGTTTTTAAGGAGTTACCTATAGGTGTCAAATCCTCAAAAAGCCCCAAATGGAAGTGGTTTCTCAAGCCACCAAACTCCTTCAAATTGTTTCTTCCCTGAGCTTACTCAATACCAACAGCAAATATAATAATTTTACGTCCTATTGCAATTGGTTTGGGGGAAAAATGAATTGAAATGGAATTTCTATGGATTAAAGAAGATGGAGACTCACCTCTTTCTCAACTTGCAAAATATTCCTAATGGAGGCTAGCCCTAATTTCTAGGAGCATTAAATAAAGGGGGGAAGACCTTAGTGGCCGGCCATGGGCTGGATTGGGCTAGGATTAGGTTGCACTAGTGTTTGGTTGGGCCTCCAAGGCTAAGTCACAAGTCATGACTTGTGAAACCACAAGCCATTTCCTATTCAATTTAAATCCTAATTTCCCCAAAATAATTCTAATGGGTTAAATGTCACTAACTAAGGTCAATCTAGGGTTCCATATCCTAATCAAATAGTCATGACCTAGGTTAGCCTCTAGGACAGTCTCCAAGTCAACACTAGTCAAAATCTAAAATAACACCAAATCAAATATACTAAAAATCACTTAAAAATTCTAATAAATATAATTAATACTAATAATTCCAAATTAATTCTAAAATTTTAAAAATGACCAAAATACCCTCAAGCTAGAAAAGTGGCAGTGACAAACTCTATGCCAACATCTTAAGACAAGATGCCACAACTCGTGCCGAAGCACGTCGTCTATGTTGATGCCAAATCTTAGGCCCAAACATTCTTTCAAAATGTACACACATTCAATTTGACACATTCTAAAGACATACACGCGGATAGCCGCTATTTTGCCGACATCTATATGAACTTTAGTCAGTAGCATAACAAGCTATCCCGGGACGTATAGTTTTGTTAATCGGGGTCCTTTCAATGCAAGTAGCTAGCTCTATTGCAAGTCTCCGCTTAACCCGTGCTAAAACCTTATGAACGACTATACCCTGTTTCCTCCTAGGCCGAGTCGGTCCCGTGGCCCCGGGTTGCCGCTCAAGGAACCATCGCCCTTGTCGACAAGTTTTCCATGACCATGCAAGACTCGACTCAAACTGACGTCTCACACAGTCATCCCTCTTTCATTGTTACCCTCTCTTTCAAAACCAAGTTCAAGACTTCTATCCTTGAGATCCCTCGATGACCCACGGTCGCGAGCCTTCTTCCTTGATGCCATATCCTTTTTACTCAACATAGGAATGACCATTTAATAGCCCCCTTTTTCCATAACTCACTTTGAAACAACCGTGGCTCGTGCCTTAAACACTAAGTCTGTGCATCGTGCCTTAAACTGACTTGTATTCCGTACGACCCTATCGTCCAACACACACTCCATATGACTAGCTTTGAGACCGTAGGACTTCGTGGCCATACCCAGTCGTAGAACTCGTAGGACCGTACTTGCTACTACTCCGATAGCCTAAAATAACTTTGCCTAACCCAATCGTACAACGACTCTACGAGCAAAGGCTGCGTCAAGCCTTGCATCGCGGAAACGTGCCACGCATTGCGTTCGGCTTTTGAACGTCCAAGTCATCTAGTTGCCTAGACTATGCCTCAAATCATGCAATGCAGCTTAACTCATAGGACAAGCCAAGGCTATGCCAAGCCTTGGACGATGGCACCGTGCATGCTTTATGAAACATTCATGCGGGCGACGCCTATGACTTAGGCTACGTTCATAACTTCGCCAACTCAAACCAACTTTCCTTCTCCCATGCCATAGGATAAAGGATCGAATTGTAGGAACAAAATCGTAAAGCACAATACTCTAGAGGGGGGTGAATAGAGTAGGCAGCAGAAAATTGCTAATTAAAAAATGTTAGCAGCAAGATCACAGAATAATAATCACAACTAAGTAAAGTAAAGGTAGAGATAAGAAAGCAAACGCAAAGACAGCGATGTATACTGGTTTCCCTCTGTTGAGGACTAATCCAGTCGGTAGAACTCTTGCTACCAGTTGAATCCACTATTGGCAAAACCGCAAGTTTTCTTACGAAGTCCTTGCAACTTCTACAACGCGAGCTTTGATACGAAGAACTCGTCCAACTTTAAATGTGAAGAGGTATTCTTCAATCAAGCCTTCTGATTACAATCTCTCAGAAACTTCTAGACCGTACCGTACTGGCAAATCGACTAGAGGATTGTAATTGGCTTGGAATCTAAAATTTAAAGCTCAAGAAACTCTTTGGAAGACTGAAAGCTTTATATAGAGAGAAGATTGAAAGTGAATGAGTGAGTTGAAATGATCGAAATCCTTCTCTATTTATAGGAATTCCAAAGACATAATTCTGGCAGAATTCAGACAGAACTCGATGAGGAAATCTCGGTCAAATCTGCAACTGCAGGAGGACCAAGTTCAGAGAATTCAAAAATCAAACGGCCACCAACCGAACTCTGGCCGAACTCTGGCCGAGTTCTGTCAGGGTTAGGTTAGGTTTTAAAAATTAGTTTTTGATAATTTTTGAAAACCTTTTTGAAAACCTTTTTGAAAGCTTTTGTTTAAAAGAATGTTTTTCAAAACAAAGGATATTTTGAAAAGTATTTTGAAAACATTTTGGAATAGCCTATTTGCTAGTACGACTCGGTGTACAACGTATTCCTAGACTCAATAAAATGAAAGATACATTGCTCAAAGGAAATACAGACTCGAACAGGCAAACATAGCTTCGGTCTTGAACTGTGTAGATCGTTGTTCTTGTTCATGTCCAAGAGTCCGATACATCCTGACTAGCTTCAAATATCCAGACAGAGTTTGATCAATTATTAAAATCAGGTTGACCATATGACCAATGGGCCAACAATCTCTCCCATTTTGATAATTGACAAACTATGAATGATATAACATTTAAGCTTGAAATAAAATCAAAAAAAATTGTTCATGTCTTGCATTTTCTTAAAAGAAATGTTGGATCTTTATTTTTCTCCCCCGTTGTCATTTAGCAAAATAATTACAAAAGAAGAAAAACTCTCCCGCAATCAATACATAAATAACAAACAGTGAAGAAACACAAGAAAATACATATGATAAAAAAATAGTAAAGAAAATGACATCACAAGCTTGTATTTGTACGCAGGCAGTATATAAGAAACAAAGAATTATGTCACAGGCAGTTTATAGTAGAAAAGCAGATAAAGAAATGCTAAGTAAATAAACTGATGTGAACCATAAACTACGAAATCCATAAAGATGATGATAAAGATGTTCAGATGACATTTAATAAATCCAGTACAAGTCCTCAAAAATACTGATAATAAAGTCTGAAAATATAAAAACTTGGAATGTCGGAGCATTTCCAAGTGTACAATAGTAAATATCTAAGTCTCATATCAACTAACATATCAAAACTCCTCCTCCTCATCATCATCATCAGTATGATGACCAGCATGTCCAGAAGGACCAACGCCAGAGGTACCCGCGCCAGAAGGGTGAGAAGGAGCGCCAGTGTAAAACTCACCAACATAATCACGAGGAGGAGCATGGTCAGAACGGTACCAATCATATGCATTACCGGGCTGGAAGTAGGCATGAACAGCCTCATCCTCACAGCGGTAACCAGAGAAAGCTGGATCTCTAGGGATGGAACTGGCTGAATGTCCAGTCTGGGCAAAATGAAGATCAGTTAATGAATTTGCAATCGCCTGATAACGGGTGACGTTGCGGAACTCACGCTCGCGAGCCATGTCCGTCATGGAGGCGTGCAAATCTGAAATGTGCTGGTGTATGCCCTCAAAAGTCATAGCATACTGCTGAGGAGGTGGAGGAGGTGGAGCAGTAGCAGGAGCAGGAGGAGGAGCAGATGCAGTCATACTGCGACGAGATAACTTGCGAACCTTGGGCTCAGGGTCTTGAGCACAAGTAGATAAGTCAATGTCGAAACGCTGGAAGATGCGTGGAAGAATCATCACGTAAGAGAGATTTCTATCTCTTGCATGACAACGTCCCATCATCTGAATAATGGTCTTAGAGGCAGAAAATGGAATTCCCTTAAGAATGTGACACATAGCAGATAATTCAAGAGACGTGACATCATCCTTCGAAGTAGATTTTGGAAGGAGGGTAGAATAAATGATACGGTACAATTCATAATTAAACAAGTTCAGGTTGTTTGCCTTAAACTTTCCAGAGCGAACTCTATCAGGTGCACAAAGTTTAGCTTTGAAACTTGTAAGTGTTGTGCCTTCGGGGAAATCAAACTCAGTGATGTTAACAAGCTGTTCACCTTCGTTGGGAATACCAAGGATCTCCGCTAAGAGAACATCATTGAAATTGATATCTAATCCTCCAACACGTGTGCTTACGTCAAAAGTATTTAATATGATATTACAGTAAAAAAATCTAATGGCATTAGTTGCTACGGGAAAACAGAGTTTAACAAAATGCTGTAACCCTAATGCCTCAAAGAAATGGCGATGATCAGGAAATATAGTCCACTTGATGTGTGCGCCTGTGCATATGGATCTCATAGAGAAGTCTCCATACCACAGTAAGGCTTGGTCTAGGGTTTGAAAGTAAAACCCATCGAATGCGCCGTCGCTAGATTGGACTGGCAAAAATAGGGAATTAGTCGGAGGATCCGAAGATGAACCTTCCTCACTTGGGTTGGTTGTCTTCTTCCTCTTAAAGGGGTTGAATCCCTTAGGTGCTATTTGTGCAAATAGAAGTAAATATGTACTAATTGAAAAGTGGAGAAAGATGGAGTTATACCTCCCAAAATCAAAGTATGTCGAAGAGAACGACGAACTCTGCACGAATCCAAAGTTTGGATTGATTTCACCACTTGGATTAGAAGATAGGGGGTGGTGAAGAACTAGGGTTCGGGGCTCCTTCACGGCTGCTTTTGCTGGTTATGATGTAGTTTAGAAGCAATGAGGAAGAAAGGCTCTCGGGTTCTGGTATATATAACCTGACACCCTCAACTGAACTCGGGCCGAATTCGGTCCGAAGTCTGGCCGAATTCGCCTGGGTTTGGTTTGAAATACTTTCTTTTTCATTGACTCATTTCAAATATTTAATTCAAAGATTAGTAATTTCAACCTTCAATTAACATAATTAATATTATTTTATAGATTAAATATCATTACACAGCGACTGTTTCAGATTAGCTGTAGGAGTACTGTCCCAGCTGGCGGAGGTTCACCGAGGAACTCTTAAGTACCGCTTCGCTTCAACCGTAGTTGTGGTGACAGACAGACTCTTTATTGGCTTGTCTCTAACACAGTTTTTGCATATTGAAATAAAATCATAAAACAAAATTAATTAATATTATTGACGTCCAAAATTCCTAATTCTCAACGTAAATAATTGAAACGATCTTCTGCTAGAGGTTTTATGAAAATGTCAGCTAATTGATTCTCAGTATCTATGTATACAAGGTCAATATCTCCATTTTGATGATGATCTCTAAGAAAATGATGTCTAATCTCGATATGTTTTGTACGAGAATGACATACAGGATTCTTAGTCAAATTAATAGTGCTCGTGTTATCACAGAAAATGGGAATATATGTATAAAATAAATCATAGTCTTCTAAGGTTTGTTTCATCCACAAAATCTGAGCACAACAACGTCCTGCGACGATATACTCAGCCTCTGTTGTTGATAGGGCTACAGAATTTTTCTTTTTACTAAACCATGAGACTAAAGCTTTGCCCAAGAAATAACATATGCCACTGGTACTTTTTCTATCAACTTTGCATCCAGCAAAATCTGCATCCGAATAACCAGTAAGGTCAAAGGACTTAGTTTTGGGATACCACAAGCCAACAGAAGAAGTGCCCTTAAGGTATCGAAAGATACGCTTAATTGCGAACAGATGTGATTCCTTTGGATTAGCTTGAAAACGTGCATACAGGAAAACACTAAACATTATATCTGGACGACTAGCAGTTAAATAAAGTAAACTACCGATCATACCTCGATACTTACGTATGTCGACCGGCTTGCCTTGTTCATCAATATCAAGCTTTGTTGAAGTTGCCATCGGAGTGCCAATAGGTTTGACATTGTCCAGGTCAAACTTCTTTAGCAAATCTTTTGTGTATTTGGCTTGATTTATGAAAGTCCCATTGTCAGTTTGTTTGATTTGCTGTCCGAGAAAGAATTTTAGTTCTCCCATCATGCTCATCTCAAACTCATTCTACATACACTTAGAAAATTCTTGACACAGAGATTCATCAGTAGATCCAAATATGATATCATCTACATAGACTTGTATTAAAAGAAGCTTACCATTAAAGGACTTAATAAAAAGTGTAGTGTCAACCTTGCCTTTTGAAAAACCGTTGTCAAGTAGAAAAGAGCTTAGTCGATCATACCAAGCACGAGGGGCTTGTTTCAAACCGTACAAAGCTTTCTTCAACTTGAAAATATGATCAGGGTTTTTAAAATCTGTGAAACCTGGAGGTTGTGCTACAAAAACTTTTTTTTTATAAAACCATTTAAAAATGCACTCTTGACATCCATTTGAAATAATTTGAAATCATGAAAACATGCAAATGCACATAACATACGAATGGATTATAATCTCGCAACTTGGGCATAAGTCTCATCGTAGTCGATACCTTCTTCTTGATTGTATCCTTGAGCTACGAGTCGAGCCTTATTACGAGTCGCTAAACCATTCTTATTCAGTTTATTTCGGAATACCCAACGGGTGCCAATGACCGGACGATCAATAGGCTTGGGAACAAGTTCCTAAACTTGATTCCGTTCAAATTGGTTTAATTCCTCTTGCATAGCATCTATCCAAAAACTATCACTACATGCTTCATCAATAGTTTTGGGTTCTAGCTGTAAAATAAATGCAACACTAGAAACAATATCTCTACTGGATGTACGAGTACTTACACCTTTGGTAATATCACCAATTACCAAATCTTTTGAATGATTAGCTGTAAATTTTAATCTTTTCGGCAGACTCTGAAGGTAGCTGGTTCCTGGATCTTCTCTAGGAGGATCAGCTAGTGCCGAGCTTGGTTGAGAATCAGCTATTGTTGAGCTTGGTACAGTTGGATCTTCATCATTGTCATCGATAGTCATTTGATTCAGTTCATCAAAAGTGACATTGATTGACTCTTCGATGATCATGGTTCGTTTGTTGAAGACTCTGTATCCTTTGCTCTTGGCCGCATAACCTAAAAATATACCTTCATCGGCCTTTTCGTCAAACTTTCCCAAATTGTCTTTTGTATTAAGAATAAAATATTTACAACCAAAAATTCTAAAATATGAAACAGATGGAATTCTATCAAACCATAACTCAAATGGAGTCTTCTTCAATTTGGGTCGAATTAGAACTCTATTGAGAATAAAGCAAGCTGTATTGACAGCTTCAGCCCAGAAATATTTGGGTAGACTAAACTGGTTTAACATCACTCTGGCCATTTCGGATAGAGTTCTGTTCTTACGTTCCATAACTCCATTTTGTTGTGGAGTCCTAGGGCAGGAGAACTCGTGAACAAAACTGTGTGTGTCACAAAATTGCTCAAACTCTGCATTCTCGAATTCGCCACCATGATCGCTTCTAATACGAGTGATCATGTAACCTTTTTTATTCTGAACTTTCTTACAAAAGGCGACAAATTCGAATAATGCATCATTTTTGCGTGTCAAGAAGTATACCCACATGTATCTAGAGAAATCATCTACAATTACAAAAGTATAAAGTTTACCTCCGAGGCTAGCAACTCTGCTAGGACCAAATAAGTCCATATAAAGCAATTGTAGAGGTCTAGTAGTACATACTGCGTTCACTGACTTGAATGTGGATCTGGTAGCTTTGTTTCTTTCACATTGACTGCATACCGAATCCTTCTTGAATGTAATGTCCGGTAAACCGCGTACTAGTTTCTTTGTGGATAATCTTGATATTGTGTCCATATTGGTGTGACCGAGTCTCATATGCCACAGATGACTCTCATCGCTTTTAGCCATTAAGCATCTACCTGAAATGTTAGTTTCTTCCAACAAATAGAAAACATATATGTTGTCTTCCCTGATACCTTCAAAGATAGTATTTCCAGTTGAGCTATCAACTATAATACATTTGTCTTTGCCAAAGTTGATGCCATAACCATGATCAGCTAAATGACTTATGCTGAGTAGATTATGTTTCAACTCGGTAACCAGACAGACATCTTTAATAACAGGATAGGGAGACTTACCAACATCACCGATAACAATAATATACCCTTTCAAGTTATTACCGAAGGAAACATAGCCTTCCTTCTTTTTCTTCGACAGTGTTGCAAATAATGTAGCGTCACCGGTCATATGCCGTGAACAACCGCTGTCGAAGATCCATTTGCTTCTAGCATGTGAAGGGTATTCCACCTACAAAACAGTTTGCAGATGAAACTTTTGGTACCCATTTCTTGTAGGGTCCTAAAATGTTAGCCGTTGGTATCCAAGCATAAATATTTAAATCAACAAGCTTTCTGATTCTATATGCAGAGGAAATATGACCAATGAGGCCACAATAATAACATTTTGTATGTCGAGTGTTGAAAGCTGAGTGGTGTGCATGGTTGGTAGGTTTAGGTTTTCTATTATAGAAGAAAGCATGCCTATAATCCTGTTTGGGCTTAACCTTTTAGGGTAAAGGTTTGATAGGGTTAGGTCTGACAGTATTTGGCTTGGGAATGTTCCGATTTTTCGGTAAGTGACACGTGTTAGGATAGGAAGCAGCAGGCTCAGGCTGTTTTCCTAACCTAATTTCTAATCTTTTGGAAGTGTCATACAACTTAGTATAATCAGAAGTGAGTGATTCCATTCTGATTTGTGCACTTTGAAGACTTTTCTTCTCTTTAGAAAGCTCTTCCTTGAGTTGGTCAATAACTTTGTCTTTCTCTTCAGATGACTTGGTAGTCTCGTGTAATAAGAGCTTTATTAAAGAAAGCTCACCAGACTCACTAACATTATTTCTAACCTCAGCTAGTAGGTCGGTAAGTCTACTTATTTCACCTTTGTACTCTTTGAGTACCTTCTTAGAGGTCTGATACTTGCTACGCAGTTTTCTGTAATCAGTCATCAGGTCACTGAAGGCATCTCCTAATTGCTCAAAGGTGAAGTCATCATAAGTATCAACTACAGGTTTAGTAGGTACCTGATCGGATGCCATAAAGCATATGTTTGCAGCGTCTTCTGATTGTTCGTCTTCTAAGTCGCTGGCTTCACTTTCATGCCATATGCTGGTATTGGCATATCTCCTAGATGTTGATCTCTTCAGGTTCCCTTTTTCATACCTGTTGCTCTTCTTGCTTGATGATGAGTTTGTAGGACAATCCTTCTTCATGTGTCCCTTCTTTTTGCAGCCGTAGCAGACAGCATCATCTTGATACCAGTTGTTGCTACTGTTGTTTTCTTTGGCTCTCTTCTCATGTCTCATGAATCTCTTAAATTTCCTTGCCAGGAGTGCTTGATCTTCAGCATCAGATTCACTGCTGTCTGAGTCACCTTCAGCAGCTTTTCTGTGCTGCGCCTTGAAAGTGATCGTCTTCTCCTTTGGTACAGGCTCTTCAAAATCTTGTAGCTCCAGTTCATGAGTGAGTAGCTTACCCATGAGTACTTCGAGGGACATAGTTGTGAGGTCGTTCCCTTCAATAATTGCAGTAGCCTTCGGAATCCAGTTCTTGGTAAGTGCTCGCAGGAGTTTGCGAATCTTTTCATGGTTACTGTACTCTTTGCCTAGGGAGGACAAAGGATTTACAATATCCAAGAATCTTTCGAACATTTGGGTAGCTGTTTCGTTGGGCTTCATCTTAAACACCTCATACTCTTGAGTAAGTCTGCTGACTTTAGATTCTTTGACTTGAGTCGTGCCTTCATGTGTGACTTCAAGTAGCTTCTATACTTCATTAGCCGTTGTGCAGATAGATACCCTGTTAAATTCAGTTCTGTCTAAAGCACAAAAAAGAGCGTTAATAGCACGTGCGTCAAGACTGGCCCTTTTCTTTTCTTCTTTTGTATATCTGCTATGGGGTTTTTCAACTAAAACTCCATCAACATTTATACGAGGTGGCTTTTGATAGCCATCAAGAACAATGGACCTTAAATCAAAGTCAAGTGATTTCAAGAAGAAACTCATCCGTATTTTCCAATAGGTATAGTTCATACCATCAAACAGTAGAGGTCTGTTTGTGGCCTGGCCTTCACTTGTGAATTTCACAGTTGCCATGTGTTGTGCTATGATCTATATAACAATTAATTAAATAAATAAATAATTGCAATGTTACCTTTGCTTTACCTGTAACCTCGCTCTGATACCAATTGTAGGAGCAAAATCGTAAAGCACAATACTCTAGAGGGGGGGTGAATAGAGTAGGCAGCGGAAAATTCCTAATTAAAAAATGTTAGCAGCAAGATCACAGAATAATAATCACAACTAAGTAAAGTAAAGGCAGAGATAAGAAAGCAAACACAAAGATAGCGATGTATACTGGTTTCCCTCTGTTGAGGACTAATCCAGTCGGTAGAACACTTGCTACCAGTTGAATCCACTATTGGCAAAACCGCAAGTTTTCTTACGAAGTCCTTGTAACTTCCACAACGCGAGCTTTGATACGAAGAACTCGTCCAACTTCAAATGTGAAGAGGTATTCTTCAATCAAGCCTTCTGATTACAATCTCTCAGAAACTTCTAGACCGCACCGCACTGGCAAATCGACTAGAGGATTGTAATTAGCTTGGAATCTGAAATTTAAATCTCTAGAAACTCTTTGGAAGACTGAAAGCTTTAGATAGAGAGAAGATTGAAAGTGAATGAGTGAGTTGAAATGATCGAAATCCTTCTCTATTTATAAGAATTCCAAAGACAGAATTCTGGCAGAATTTGGGCAGAATTTGGGCAGAATTCGGACAGAACTCGATGAGGAAATCTCGGTCAAATCCGCAACTGCAGGAGGACCAAGTTCCAGAGAATTCAAAAATCAAATGGCCACCAACCGAACTCTGGCCGAGTTCTGTCAGGGTTAGGTTAGGTTTTAAAAATTAGTTTTTGATGATTTTTGAAAACCTTTTTGAAAACCTTTTTGAAAGCTTTTGTTTAAAAGAATGTTTTTCAAAACAAAGGATATTTTTAAAAGTATTTTAAAAACATTTTGGAATAGCCTATTTGCCAGTACGACTCGGTGTACAACGTATTCCTAGACTTAATAAAATAAAAAATACATTACTCAAAGGAAATACAGACTCAAACAGGGAAACATAGCTTCGGTCTTGAACTGTGTAGATCGATGTCCTTGTTCATGTCCAAGAGTCCGATACATCCTGACTAGCTTCAAATATCCAGATAGAGTTTGATCAATTATTAAAATCAGGTTGACCATATGACCAATGGGCCAACACGAGTGTCATTTTCAAAGCACACCGTGCACCAACTCTAAGACGGACGTTGGACATTTCCATATTCTAACTCAATTCGACCCATCAGGATTATTCCCTTATCTATGTGAATTCATCTCTTTTATTATGAAGCCTACTTGTGCAATTTGAAAACATGTAATTTATTATGTGAAGGCTAAGATAAGGCAAGTTCACCAAAACTATCCCACCTGAGCGAGCAGTCGCCTCGACCAAGCGATGTCTTCGAGCAGCCGTTGCAAGGCTAAGTTCGAATGTCGTCAGCGTCCCGATTCCTCCGATTGACTGAGCAGGATGGCGCACTACATCATACACCACTCAGAAAAAGTTTCGTCCTCGAAACTAACTGAGTACACTTATCGTTTTATTATCACTTTACTCAACATTCAAGGACTCTCGCACACACTACTCCTATGCGTTTCCTCAATCCGAGCCACGCTCGAACTACCATCACATTTATTTAAAACTCTATTTCTAAATCCTTGACACTTTTCTATTCCTCAAGTCTCACTTGATTCAACGTATCACTTAGTTGGATCGTGCACATATTCTAGGCGTCCCCAAAATACATGTATTTCAGCCAAGGCTCGTGATAGAGAATCCGCCATCACCACTCGAGTCGGATTGTGCACATATTCGGGCGTCCCTGATATACGTGCATGTCAACTGAGCCTCGTGAGTGGTGCCTCTATAATTCCTATCACTCTGCACCAGGACGTCCGCCTAACCGCTAGACTATGTCTTTAGGCTAAAGTCTTTCGTCAGTATTGGAATCATAGTTCCCAAACAACAATATCAACACTGATCCCATTCTAAGGTCAAACCAAATTGATAGTACGGGGTTTTCTACCCAAGCTCGCATCACTCAGATTTTTAAATATCGAGCATTGATTCCCTACACACATCCCAACATTCGTTGTACGGGGTCTGAGTCATTTAGCAAGGCCATCCTATGACAACTTACATTAAACCAATTCTATGACGTATCAATATCACTTGTTCAACAAATCATCTTGTATAGTCATCCCTTCAAACACGTTCGATATAGTTCGCCTATCAATCCTTCTCAAATCAAACACGCTATGACACAATTCGTCGTTAACCAAAATTTTACATTCCACATTCCCTAAGTTATCTATTCCAATTCACGTAATCGATCACAAGGTCGTCTGACTTAACAATATGCCATGCTCCGATCTCACACGAGTCCGATTATCCACGGTGGGCATGAAATTACCATGCAACGCTCCTGCAGAATAATTATTCTCATCGGGGCGTAACTCTTGTTTTGTGTCTAAAAAAATTCATTATCGATACGTAGATTGGATCTATTCAATCCTTAAGTTTATTTCCTTCATCAATCGTAAGTCCAAACATTCTCAAACTTTTCCTTCGCATCAAACCAACAAGTTGAGACAATCAAAGTTGTCGCATCCAAATTTTATGAGTTTAATCATTCCCGCGACATGAATCACCATGTCAGCGCTCACACGAAATGATCGCCCCAAATTTGACACGATACAAGTGCGAGACTAGAGTTGCACTCACGCAAGACAAGAATGTCGACACGGTGGTTATCCGCGTAACCATCAAGATAAAACATTTTTATCCAACATTCATCTCAATCAAAATCCTAAGTATGGCATCCAACCGAACAATAGCACATGTACGATCGTCATTCGCCGAGTCAGAGTACCCATGAGTTATCGCATATCAATCTTTGATACGCCTAAATACCATCGATGATACCTGACGATCTTTTTTTGCAACAAATTTTGAGTCGTGTGAATGATGCTATCGTCCGACTGGATAATCTCCTCGATATTCAAATTCAAGTTCGATCATTATCCTTCGAATCATTCACAACATCAATTTCCTCAAACCAATTTCATGTATTGTTCATCCGTTTATCTTAAGTCATCGACCAACGTATTTTCTCAATTCGCATTATTTCTTGCTAACTCAAATCATCGAGCAACATTCAATCCAATCCTTAGAGTCATTACGTAACTTCAAAATTCAACTTTTTATGCATAATATCTTTCCATCGTGTTAACTTTTTCTATACGATCCACCTATCGATTTCCTTTATCAAGTCATCAGTTCGCTACACCTTAACTTTTTCTCGATCTGATTTATCTACTCAATCATCTTCGCGTTTCATACTTGCGTAATCCTCAATTCCGTACACGTTCCATGTGCGTAAATTTTAGGTTATTCGAATTAACTCATCAAAACTCAAGGCTATAACTTATTCAACAAATCCTCAAAACTATCATTCGAATTAAAATCGACTTCTTCGAATCCCGTTCGAACCATTCCTCTAATTCCAAGTACGCTCATCTATATCGCACCGACGTTATCGTCACTCGATAGCACCCCTATCGATAGTCATCTCACTTTACTCAATCGAGTTCAACTCATTCTTGCACGACACTATTCAATTCCCGCACTCGACTTTTCTAAGGTCGACGCAACTTTGGTGTATATGCCCAGCCCGACTTAGCCAACCGTGCTTATGCGAACCATCTTTTTGTTTTATCAAAAATTATTCTCCTATGTTTTGCAAAATAGATAGACTTATTGTATGGACATCTATGGGACATTTAATAGAGAGTGCACCAACGATACCAACTTTGCGGAAGCAATACTTCAGAGTTTGCGGAAGCAACGGAGTTAAAGAATTCAATCGATAGTCCAAGGGTGTAAAGTCGTGCTCTAATACCATTATGTCACGCCCTGCTCCTATAGGAGAGATCGTCCTCGCTAAGGCATGATGCCGTACGAGCCTAGATTGCGCTCGTACAAGGCGGGTTCCATAACTGCCGATTTCAGTGGCTGCCACAATGTCGTCGCACAGAAGTCCCATGCAGAGACATTAAATAGTAGCAGCAGAAATTTGAAGCAAAATACAAGTTATTCAAAGAAGCTCTTTATTGATATTGAAACAAAGATTACAAAGGGCGCAAGGCTAATATTACAAGTCACTCAAGCTCACTCTTCTCACATTACAAGTCGCTCAGCTCTCACTCATCTCTCAGTGCAAGTCTTGAACCAACGGATGCTTCGGAAAGCGGTGTCCATACATTATGTCCCGTATAAGTCATGACTCCAGGCGGCCCCATGCCTCGAATCGCCAAGGAACTTCGTGCCTCGATGCATCCAAGTGAGCTCCGCGCCACGAGAGTCTACTTGTGCCTGTACATGAAAACTATATGGGTGTCAGTACTCAATTGTACTGGTGGAATGAGCTCTTCGCCTACCCATAAAAAACCGACACGTTAATTTACTTTGTGCGATATGACCCTTTTGATTGTCGTTCTACTCCTGCCTTAAGATTATTTTAGGACCGATGCCTTAGCCTATTTTGTGTCTCTAGACCATTCCGTGCTTGTAACACAATGTCAACTCAACGACGTTAACCTATCAAGTCGTGCTTGCCTTTCGGCCAATGTTAGAGACGTAACTACGTGATAGTACCTAATTTTCTTATGACCGTGCTATAAATCCTTTGTGCCGTGCCTTGCAACTCAGTGTGACTTAACCATATCGCCTCCTCGCGGCTCTTGCTACTTTGTTCACCAACTGACCCAAATCAAGTCTTTTAAACTTAGTGTCCCTTGACCAACTTTGTCTTGTGGCGATTCCTGACTTAAACTCGAGACGACTCAATCCAACTTATGCAACTCTATGCCAACATCTTAAGACTCGACACCATAACTTGTGCCGAATCACGTCGCCTATGTTGATGCCAAATCTTAGGCCCAAACATTCTTCCAAAACGTACACACATTCAATTCGACACATTCCAAAGGCATACCCGTGGATAGCCGCTATTTTGTCGACATCTATATGAACTTTAGTCACTTGCATAACAAGCTATCCCGGGACGTATAGTTTTGTTAATCGGGGTCCTTTCAACGCAAGTAGCTAGCTCCGTTGCAAGTCCCCGCTTAACCCGTGCTAAAACCTTATGCACGACTATACCCTATTTCCTTCTAGACCGAGTCGATCTCGTGGGACTGTACTTGCTACTACTCTGATAGCCTAACATAACTTTGCCTAACCCAATCGCACAACGACTCGACGAGCAAAGGCTGCATCAAGCCTCACATCGCAAAAACATGTCGCACATTGCTTTCAACTTTTGAACGTCCAAGTCATCTGGGTGCCTAGACTTAAGCCTCAAATCGTGCAATACAGCTTAACTTATAGGGCAAGCCAAGGCTATGACAAGCCTTGGACGATGGGACCGTGCATGCTTTATGAAGCATTCATGCAGGCGACGCCTATGACTTAGGCTACGTTCATAAGTTCGCCAACTCAAACCAACTTTCCTTCACCCATGCCACGGGATGAAGGATCGAATATCATTTTCAAAGCACACCGTGCACTAACTCTAAGACTGCCGTTGGACCTTTCCATATTCTAACTCAATTCGACCCGTCGGGATTATTCCCTTATCTATGTGAATTCGTCTCTTTTATTATCAAGCCTACTTGTGCAAGTTGAAAACATATGATTTATTATGTGATGGCTAAGATGAGGTAAGTTCACCGAAACTATCCCACCTGAACGAGCGGTCGCCTCGATCGAGCGATGTCTTCGAGCAGCCGTTGCAAGGCTAAGTTTGAACGTCGTCGGCATTCTGATTCCTCTGATTGACTGAGCGGGACGGGGCACTACATTATGCACTTACAAACATATTTTACAAAAAAAGAGAATAAAATAAAAATTCTAAACTACGCTGCGACGATCTTCAAATTTGGGAACGGTCCAGTCTGAAGGCACGAGTGCCCTGCGCCTAAAATATAGCATGCCAAGTAACAAGTTCTACAATTCTAAAATAAACTAAAGTTGTAGGACAGGGACATATATTAATGTATTAATATATTTATATATTAATATATACAGGAGTCAAAATATTAATGTATAGGTAAACACAATTTCCTTCCTTTAAATCCTATACATACATACATATTTTAAATGAATCACAACATTTAGTTAAACATAATTTCCTTTCTTTAAATCATATATACACACACACTTATATAAAAACCAATAGAACCATTTTAACTGTTATGCCTCAAAATTTTCTTCTTCATAATAATTATATAATAATGATAATAATAATAATAATGTTTTTTTTTTACTTTTACATAAGCTTTCATAGATTGTTGCATTGGGACCCCTATACATTTTTTTGCAATTGCATAAATACCATACCACCTCAATTGGGTTATATGTCATATTATGAAGGGAGGTGGCATATGCTTGAGCCATGTGGCTCAAGGCATGGAGAGAAACTCCATCTACCAGCCACCTATTTTCTCTCTCTCTATTCTTTACTTATTTCTTTTCTTCTTTATTTCCAACTTCATTTCCTCCTCACCTTCTTTTTCCTCTTCCTATTTACTACTGCTGCTACTGCTCTGTCTGTACTGCTGCTGCGGCAGCCGCTGACGCCGCCAGTGCCACCCGCCACCCGCCGTCGGCCGAGCACACCGCCGTCCTTCCTCCAGTCGGCCACCACCCTCACCTCCATCTTCTCCTCCTATACTTCTAGGTATCACATTCTTTCCCAAATACATCCATGGTTAATTTTGCTAGGTCAAAATTTTTGGATACTCATATACATGAGTTAATTTCTGAAAATTAGGTTGGATTTTGGGGATATTCTAAGGAATCGAAGAAATCGATTTCAGTTCGGAAACCATATAGTAAGGCAAGTCCCCTTCCCTTCTTCCTCTTGATTTTGCTCCAATTTAGTTTTTATTATCATGAATTAACAAAACTTTAATTCTGAAATTTATAAAAATCATTGACAAATTCAATTTTATGAGATTGAAGTATGGATATAGGCATAAGAATTTGGTAGGAACCTACTTGTGGACACAATTATTATATCTATGCATGAAATGGACTCAATGTGAGGAACACAATACGAATGAACACTCAAATCTAAATTTTATTGTCATTATATATATATATATATATATATATATATATATATATATATATATATATATATATATATATATACAAGGAAAAAAAAAAATATATATATATATATATATATATATAAGGAAAGATATATATAACAAGAAGGATATTGTATACAACCCATGAGATGTTTGTGTATATATGAACGTAAACTCCTACATATGTATAAATATATATATCTATATACACGTTGACACAATATGTAGATGTAAATATATTATGGACACAACACATGAGCTATATTATCTTGAATTTTTAAATTAACATTTGGTATAACTTTGGGCATAGTCCTATACTTATTTAAGATTCAAAAATTTACCTATGAACACATCTTTAGTATATATGTCCACATTTGATTCGTTTCAATGTAAATGAACAATAACTTTTGCCGTATCATAAATACTATTTCTGTCCATACCTTAAAATATACCAATTTAAGGTAGTTTCGCATGATATTTTAGTTAATATTGATATGTATGGGTACCTACATGTTAAGGTAACATTACATACATTTGGTTCAACTTCTAATACTTCCATTGGCATCTTCATCAAACCAAAAGTATAATTATAAGTAATTTAAAATATAATTAGTATCAAGCTACTATCACAAAGTTGTATGAATTAATTGATATTTTAGGAGTAAAATTTGACATCATTATGCTACTAACAACTTTGTTTTTTTTTTTGAAATTGGATAGCCTTTAGCAAAGTACCGAGATAATTACGTTTACTTGCTAAATTGTTTGCTAAGGTAAGAAAGCCTAAATTTTAACTACGCTTTATATATATATCATCATTGCGTGGTACCGGTGTTGAGAGTTGCTCCACCAAAGGGGTCGGCGAACCCGGAAAATTATATTGTGTGGTTCCGGTGTTGAGGGTTGCTCCACCGAAGGGGTCGGCGAACCCGAGTTCTAAATTTTATATTTTATATCTCTTGTGAATTTTCCAAAGTCACCAAATATAAAGGAGATTCTGCCGAAATTTTTGAAAATTCCAAGAGATTTTTGGAAAAGACAAACCCTAGATTTATTTATAGATTAGGATATCATTGGGATGGGAGAGAAAACTTTGGATCACACCTTCGAATTCTTTACAATAATTATATTTTACAAAACTGATCAGTTCCTGATTATGGGCATTCGTACGGCCATACGATGTCCGAGGTGAGGCTTAGCTCACTTTCCTGTTTCTTGTTTCTTGTTTCCTGATTTTTATTGGATTCCGAATCCCCGAATTCGGCGTTATAATATCCAATGTAGCCTGCTCCGATATTCTTGAAAAATTTCAAGTCATACGACAATTATTATAACACATGATTCCGATAACTCGGAAAACCACTCATGTGTTATCCTGACTATATCACATCAATATGTGATCCTGATACTAATGGGACGGATAAATCTAAGCACCGCCCATTAAGTATAAACCTGATCCCGGGTAAATGGGATTATTGTTGAGATAATAGAAGTTGCGTGATCCGGAAGTATTTCTCTAAATATTGCGTTTTGCATTTAGGAGCTGTTAGAGGCTCTTCACATTTCTGTAATACAACCGTAGTCTTGGAATGTGCAGAAATATAAATTTTAATTTTAGTAGATTTAAAATTTTAGCAAAACTTATCCTTAATTTTGTTTCATTATTCCGATTTAATCTCAATAATTTATATTAACTTATTTTACTTATTCCGTTCCTTGACCGGTGACTTGCTTGTCGTATTGACGACCTAGTTTTTGTTCACTAGGTTTAGTTGAAGACCATGAAGGAGTGCAACTTTACAATGAGAAGGAGCTTTATGAATAAGGAAAGGAAAATGGAAGACGTTGGAATGAGTAGTTGTCGTTTGTTGTTCTATGTATAGCTATGAACTTTTTTTTGGATGTAAAAAGAATGTATATATGTGATCGAACATGCGAGTTTTGTGTAAATAAATGTAAATTTCTTTAGATTGTCTCTTGATGTCTATACTTTATCCTAGAATTTACAGGCGACAATCGCAGGTATGACACGACATGTGTTATACGGGTGCGTAGCCTGGAGATGTATCACAGTGCTCCGAAAAGTCTATTTGGAACCGGGGCGTGACACGTCTTTTAGTGGTGGCCCATACAGGTCCAGATTTAGAGACCTATATAGGTTGAGATCCTAAGTTGTATTCTTAGGAAGTCTAGCAAGAACCCTAGGATAAGGTACTTGACATTCTTAGTGCTGGAAGAAGGATGCACTTAATAGGAAGAAATGGCTTAGTAAGAAAAAAAATATTTTGACTGTTGTACCACTTTTGTAAAACAGCAGATGGAAATAGCTCTCTATAAGGTTAGAAAGGGTAGAAATGTATTAGTATGTAAGGATGACTCCCTGAAAGTATATTATCCTCTTGTGAAATAAATAAAAGTGTGCCTATTTATATCTGATCTTTCCGAATTGCAATTGATCTTAGTTTTGCAAATTCATCTTCCTTTAATAGGTAATTAAGTATTCTTGAGTCATTAATTATTTTCAACCTCATATTAAGAATTGTGAATTCTTAATATCCAGGAAAATGTCTTCTCCTTCAACTCAAAAGTCGGCGCAACCTGAATCTTCAAAACCGCGGACGACTGATGTTCTTAAAATTTTCCAGAAGGTGCTAGAGACTAATGCACAACAAGTCCAACTTGCTCAAGCCACATCAGCTAGAATACTAGAAAGGCTTGATGTCGCTCCTGCAGCCAAAATTGGGACAATCCAAGACTTCAGGAATATAAATCCACCTAACTTCGTAGGGACCGAAACTCCTTTGGAAGCGGTTCAATGGTTAAAGACTACCGAGGGATTGTTGAAGGGTGCCAAGATCGCGCCAGATGATGTGATGTCTCTAGTAAGAATACAACTAAAAGATGTGGCTGAACACTGGTGGAGCGCTCAGCACCCCGAAGACTCCAATGAGATTATATCCTGGGAGGAATTTAAAAGGAGATTTGAAGAAAGGTTCTTTCCCGCCAGCGCCAGGATGGAGCTGGAAAGGAGATTCATATATTTGAAGCAGAATAAGACCTCTGTCGATGAATATGCGGCAGAATTTACAAGACTTAGTCGCTATGCTTCCCATATGGTAGCCACGGAAAAGGCAAAGATAGCCCGATTTCGAGAAGGACTAAGTAACATATTAAAAATGAAGGTCGCACCTTACGCATGTCAGACTTATGCTGAGGTGGTTGAAGCAGCTAGAGACCAAGAAAGGATGCAAAATGATAAGATTAAATCAAAGATAGGAGGGCAAAAGCAAAACTTGGGAACCAGCTCTCCTCAGGGTAGGAACTCAGGGTAGGGACAACATAAATACATCCAAACCGAACATAATAGAAATCGTCAGAGCTGTACATATTATGGAAAACCTGGACATACAAGGAATGACTGTAGAAAGCTTCAAGGAAGGTGTCTCAAATGTGGGTCGTCTGAACATCAGATACAGCAGTGTCCTCAACAAGCCACTGGAAGATTTGAGGTACAGAACAATTTACAAGGGTTCCGGCCAAGGCCTCCACTTCAGAAGAATGGACCAAGGCCTATGACTCATGCAGCACCTCAAGCTCATGCTCGCGTACCTACCGGATACCAGCAGAGGCCAGTTTTAGCACCCCAAGCGCATCAGTTCCATCAAGCACAGAAGGCTGGTCAGGGTAACAATAAAAAGAAGAAGCCGCATGGACAAGCTTTCATGATGAATGTCAACGAAGAAGAAATGGCCGGAGAAGTGGTGTCAGGTACCATACTTGCATCATCTAGCCCCGCATCAGTATTATTTGATTCTGGGGCAACTCACTCGTTTATATCTGCATCTTTTATATCCATTTACGATATAATCACTCAACCCCTAGCCAAAAAATTGAAAATCCTTATGGGTAATGGTATTATAGAGGTTAGCCGAATACTTAGAAATTGCCCAATTAAAATGGGAGGAGAAAGCTTTAAGGCCAGATTACTAGTATTTCCTATGAATAACTATGATGTGGTATTTGGAATGGACTGGTTAACCTTGGCCTCAGCAATTATAGACTATAGGCAAGGAAAGGTGCAATTTTCACTACCCGGTAAGGATATACATGAATTTATCAGAGATCAGAAGGAATTTGACGGAAAAGAATTAGAAAAATTTGAATTACCATCAGGAAGAAATTTTCAGAACCAAGTAGTAGAATGGCCCAAGATTGTAGACGAATTTAAGGATGTATTTCCTGATGAACTACCAGGATTAACACCTGATAGGGTCGTTGAATTTTGTATCGATCTAATTCCTGGAGCTGCACCTGTTGCAAAGAAAGTTTATCCAATGAACAAGGAAGAATTGGTTGAATTGAATAAACAAATCAAGAAATTGTTGGCTAAGGAATTTATCAGGCCTAGTGGATCTCCTTGGGGAGCACCTGTGCTATTCGTAAAGAAGAAAGACGGAAGTCTGAGGTTAGTGATAGATTATAGAGCTTTAAATGAAGTGACTATCAAAAATAAATATCTGTTGCCAAGGATTGAGGAATTGTTTGACCAATTAGGAGGAACAACAGTATTTTCCAAAATTGACCTCAGATCGGGATATCACCAGGTGAAAGTTAGAAAGGAGGATATACCAAAGACAGCTTTCAGAACCCGTTATGGGCACTATGAGTTCCAAGTAATGCCTTTTGGACTGACTAATGCTCCAGCTATATTTATGGATCTGATGAACATAATATTTTATCAATACTTGGATAAATTTGTGATTGTATTCATTGATGATATATTGATCTACTCAAAGAATAAAAAGGAATATGAAGAACATTTGAGGATAGTGCTCCAGACTTTACGATAAGAGAAACTGTATGGAAAGTTAAGTAAGTGTGAATTCTGGTTGGACAAAATTTCCTTCTTAGGTCATATAGTGAGCGGAGAAGGGATATCGGTGGACCCTAAGAAAGTAGAAGCTGTCAAGTCATGGCCTAATCCTAAGAATGTAGAAGAAATCTGAAGCTTTCTTGGTCTAGCTGGATATTATAGGAGATTTGTGGAGAATTTTTCGAGAATTGTGGAGCCACTCATACGATTGACCCGGAAGAATAAAAAATTTAATTAGGCTGATAAGTGTCAAGCAGCCTTTGAGGAACTGAAGGAAAGACTCATCACAGCTCCAGTACTGGCATTACCATCAGGATCAGGAGGCTATGAGATCTATAGTGATGCTTCAGGAAAAGGATTGGGCTGGTATTAATGCAACATGGAAGGGTTATCGCTTATGCTTCTCGCCAACTGAAAACTCATGAAAGGAATTACCCAACTCACGATCTGGAATTGGCAGCTGTGGTCTTTGCATTAAAATTATGGAGACATTACTTATATGGTGAACAAATCAAGATATATACAGATCATAAAAGTTTGAAATATGTATTTACTCAAAAAGAGTTAAACATGAGACAACGAAGGTGGTTAGAGTTGCTTAAGGGCTTTGATATGGAGTTGGAGTATCATCCGGGAAAGGCAAACAAAGTAGCCGATGCCTTAAGTAGAAGGCCCGCAGCTTTCTTTATGAATACACCTAAAGAAATATTGGAAGATCTGAGGAAGATGGAGATTGAAGTAATATGTCCAGTAACAGATGGAATCTGGGAAAACTTACAAATATAATCACCCCTAATAGAAAGAATTAAAGAGGTGCAAAAGGATGATATAAAACTGCAAAGACTATGGAGCAAGACTGAGGCTGGAATACAAACTGGATTGATTAAGCATCCCGATGGATCCTTGAGGTTTGGAAATCGTTTGTGTGTGCCATATGGAGAACTCCGGACCGAGATAATGTCTGAAGCACATAGTTCTCAATACTCCATTCATCCTGGGAGTACGAAGATGTATAAGGATCTGAAGCAAAATTTTTGGTGGCACGGAATGAAACAAGAGATAGCCAAATTTGTGTCAAAATGTTTGGTATGTCAACAAGTAAAGGACGAACATCAACGAACTGTCAGACTTTTGCAACCTCTGCCTGTACCCGAATGAAAATGGAAACATATTACGATGTATTTTGTATCCGGACTTCCAAGAACAAGAAGGGGGTAATAATGCCATTTGGGTAATTGTGGACAGGCTTACTAAATCTGCAAGATTCTTACCATTTCGGGTCGATCAACCTACCGAGCTCTTAGCAGATATGTACATAAAAAAATATTGTTAGTCAATATGGAGTACCGGTGAGTATCGTATCAGACAGAGATACTCAGTTTACCTCTAAGTTTTGGAAAAGCTTACAAGATAGTCTCGGTACTCGCCTGAAGTTCAGTTCAGCATACCATCCATAAACTGATGGTCAGTCGGAAAGAATGATTTAAATCCTAGAAGATATGTTAAGAGTATGTACCTTAGACTTCGGAGGATCCTGAGATGACTATTTGCATTTAATTGGGTTATCATATAACAACAGCTATCAGGCTAGCATTAAAATGGCACCATTTGAAGCTTTGTATGGAAGGAAGTGTCGGTCACCAATATGCTGGAGTGATGTAGGAGAACGTCAACTCCTGGGTCCAGAGCTAGTTACACAGACTGTAGACAAGGTCAAGGCAATTCGAAGTCATCTCCATGCAGCGTAAGACCGATATAAAATATGGGCCGATAAGCATCGAAGAAACTTGGAATTCAAGGCTGGTGATCATGTGTTTTTAAAGATTTTGCCAACTCGGGGAACAATCAGATTTGGAACAAGAGGAAAGCTAAGTCCGAGATATATAGACCCATTTGATGTTTTGGAACGAGTGGGAGATGTATCCTACTGATTGGCTTTACCACCCTCTTTGGAAGGAGTCCATAATGTATTTCATGTATCTCAACTTCGAAAATATGTACCAGATCCCAGTTACATACTCGATCATTCAAAGATCACAGTGGGTCCAACTCTATGCCTAGAACAAAAGCCGGTGGAAATTTTGGATCGAAGACAGAAAGTTCTTAAGAACAAGACTATTTCATTGGTTCGGGTATCTTGGAACAAGAACTCACCTGGAGAATCCACTTGGGAAAGAGAAGAAGAGATGCGACAATAATATCCTTACCTATTCGATGAACAAGGTAACCTTAGTTGTCATTACTTTAATTTTCCTACTTGTAAATTCCGAGGACGGAATTTCTTTTAAGGAGGGTGGAATGTTATGCCTCAAAATTTTCTTCTTCATAATAATTATATAATAATGATAATATAGTAATAATGTTTTTTTTTTACTTTTACATAAGCTTTCATAGATTGTTGCATTGGGACCCCTATACATTTTTTTGCAATTGTATAAATACCATACCACCTCAATTGGGTTATGTGTCATATTATGAAGGGAGGTGGCATGTGCTTCAGCCATGTGGCTCAAGGCATGGAGAGAAACTCCATCTACCAGCCACCTATTTTCTCTCTCTCTATTCTTTACTTATTTCTTTTCTTCTTTATTTCCAACTTTATTTCCTCCTCACCTTCTTTTCCCTCTTCCTATTTACTACTGCTGCTGCTGCTCTTGCTGTACTGCTACTGCGGCAGCCGCTGATGCCGCCAGTGCCACCCGCCACCCGCTGCCGGCCGAGCACACCGCCGTCCTCCCTCCAGTTGGCCACCACCCTCACCTCCATCTCCTCCTCCTATACTTCTAGGTATCACATTCTTTCCCAAATACATCCATGGTTAATTTTGCTAGGTCAAAATTTTTGGATACTCATATACATGAGTTAATTTCTGAAAATTAGGTTGGATTTTGGGGATATTCTAAGGAATCGAAGAAATCGATTTCGGTTCGGAAACCATATAGTAAGGCAAGTCCCCTTCCCTTCTTCCTCTTGATTTTGCTCCAATTTAGTTTTTATTATCATGAATTAACAAAACTTCAATTCTGAAATTTATAAAAATCATTGACAAATTCAATTTTATGAGATTGAAGTATGGATATAGGCATAAGAATTTGGTAGGAACCTACTTGTGGACAAAATTATTATATCTATGCATGAAATGGACTCAATGTGGGGAACACAATACAAATGAACACGCAAATCTAAATTTTATTGTCATTATATATATATATATATATATATATATATATATATATATATATATATATATAAGGAAAGATATATATAACAAGAAGGATATTGTATACAACCCATGAGATGTATGTGTATATATGAACGTAAACTCCTACATATGTATAAATATATATACCTATATACACGTTGACACAATATGTAGATGTAAATATATTATGGACACAACACATGAGCTATATTATCTTGAATTTTTAAATTAACATTTGGTATAACTTTAGGCATAGTCCTATACTTATTTAAGATTCAAAAATTTACCTATGAACACATCTTTAGCATATATGTCCACATTTGATTCATTTTCAATGTAAATGAACAATAACTTTTGCCGTATCATAAATACCATTTCTGTCCATTCCTTAAAATATACCAATTTAAGGTAGTTTCGCATGATATTTTAGATAATATTGATATGTATGGGTACCTACATGTTAAGGTAACCTTACATACGTTTGGTTCAACTTTTAATACTTCTATTGGCATCTTCATCAAACCAAAAGTATAATTATAAGTAATTTAAAATATAATTAGTATCATGCTACTATCACAAAGTTGTATGAATTAATTGATATTTTAGGAGTAAAATTTGACATCATTATGCTACTAACAACTTCGTTTTTTTTGGAAATTGGATAGCCTTTAGCAAAGTATCGAGATAATTACGTTTACTTGCTAAATTGCTTGCTAAGGTAAGAAAGCCTAAATTTTAACTACGCTTTATATATATATCATCATTGCGTGGTATCGGTGTTGAGAGTTGCTCCAACGAAGGGGTCGACGAACCCGAAAAATTATATTGCGTGGTTCCAGTGTTGAGGGTTGCTCCACCGAAGGGGTCGGCGAACCCGAGTTCTAAATTTTATATTTTATATCTCTTGTGAATTTTCCAGAGTCACCAAAGACAAAGGAGATTCTGCCAAAATTTTCAAAAATTCCAAGAGATTTTTGGAAAAGACAAACCCTAGATTTATTTATAGATTAGGATATCATCGGGATGGGAGAGAAAACTTTGGATCACACCTTCGAATTCTTTACAATAATTATATTTTACAAAACTGATCAGTTCCTGATTATCGACATTCGTACGGCCATACGATGTCCGAGGTGAGGCTTAGCTCACTTTTCTGTTTCTTGTTTCTTGTTTCCTGATTTCCATTGGATTCCGAATCCCCGAATTCAGCTCTGTAATATCCAATATAGCTTGCTCCGATATTCTTAAAAAATTTCAAGTCATACGACAATTGTTATAACACATGATTCCGATAACTCGGAAAACCACTCATGTGTTATCCTGACTATATCACATCAATATGTGATCCTGATACTAATGGGACGGATAAATCTAAGCACCGTCCATTAAGTATAAACCTGATCCCGGGTAAATGGGATTATTGTTGAGATAATAGAAGTTGTGTGATCCAGAAGTATTTCTCTAAATGTTGCGTTTTCTATTTAGGAGCTGTTAGAGGCTCTTCACATTTCTGTAATACAACCGTAGTCTTGGAATGTGCAGAAATATAAATTTTAATTTTAGTAGATTTCAAATTTTAGCAAAACTTATCCTTAATTTTGTTTCATTATTCTGATTTAATCTCAATAATTTATATTAACTTATTTTACTTATTCCGTTCCTTGACCGGGGACTTGCTCGACGTATTGACGACCTAGTTTTTGTTTACTAGGTTTAGTTGAAGACCATGAAGGAGTGCAACTTTACAATGAGAAGGAGCTTTATGAATAAGGAAAGGAAAATGGAAGACGTTGGAATGAGTAGTTGTCGTTTGTTGTTCTATGTATAGCTATGAACTTTTTTTTGGATGTAAAAAGAATGTATATATGTGATCGAACATGCAAATTTTGTGTAAATAAATGTAAATTTCTTTAGATTGTCTCTTGATGTCTATACTTTATCCTAGAATTTACAGGCGATAATCGCAGGTATGACACGACATGTGTTATACGGGTGCGTAGCCTGGAGATGTATCACAGTGCTCCGAAAAGTCTATTTGGAACCGGGCGTGACATTAACCCAACATTATATGTACATACATTTATATAGAAAACCATACTATATAACTAAAAAAATTCTTTTAAAAAATATATATATTAAAGTACTAACCCCCACAAGCTTCACATAATCAATCCTAAATCTGAAATCGGACTGCGGAACCAATTTCTAACCGAACAACCAACACAACCAATTTCTGGCCAAAGCCAAACTTTACGGAATAATTCCCAAATCCGAAATCGGACTAACGATCCAAGTATCCACACATAACGTCAATATTTGAATCCCATAACGGGATCGAGACCGATCGTCATAGACTACAACGGAGAGTGACAAACTACTCTGTTAGGAATTATACCGAAAGTTGATGATGGAATCAGAAGGGTGGCCTCGGACTTGGATCGACGTGTCGTCACCGGCTCAAAGAGTCTCGAAACACGTCTGGACATGGCAGAAGCGCGGAAGGCCATTCGGAACAGCGACAATAACGGGCCGTGGGTCGCGGGAAGAGGCACCATAGAGGCGATTGGCTACGGGCTGGCCAGGACGCGCAAACAGAGAGACCGACGGGCGGGCGCTGGAATGAGGGCTGGTGGCTCGGGCGCACGGGGCTGGCCTCGGATCAGCGTGGTGGTCGGAGGGTTTGGTCGGCCGCGAAGTGGCCGCGGTCAGAGGGTCGATTGTGCGGAGCAAAGTCGGCACCGACGGTCGCGAAGTGCACAGGGAGGCAAACGTACAGAGGCGACCGCAGGGTCGGCTGACCACGAAGGCGGTCAGGCGAACAGGAGTCGGCGGCCGTGGAGGGACATCGATCGAGGGTCGTGGGTCACGGGGAGGAGGTTGGCACCGGTAGGGCACAGAACAGGGGTTGGCCAGAAGATTGAATGGGGTAGGGTGTGCTGTGGAGTATATAAGGAAGGAAGAGAGAGAGAGGGAGTTTGAGAATGAGGGGGGATTGTTCCATGGGTTCTCCTTGAAGGGGAGAATGGAGAATGGTGGCGGTTGTGAGAAGTAGTGATGATGGTGATTTAGAGAATTTAGGGGAGAAAGAAAAAATAGGGGTGATGTGTGTATGTGTTTCTATTTGTGGATTAGGAATGGTGCTGGTAGAGAGTGAATTAAGGTAGTGAGAATGTGTATAGGAGAAATAGGGGGGTTGGGTAAGAACGTGGAGAGGGATTTGGTCAAAAAAATTGGAGGGGTCGGGTGAGAGGAGTGGTGAATGGGTGAGAGTTAATTTTTTTTTGGTAAAGAATGGTTTCGAGATCGGGTTTCGAGAATAAATGTTAGGATGGGTTCCGAACCAAAAACATAATCCAATAAAATCAAAATCTAATTTTCGACTAAATAAATAATAAAAATAATAAACTAAAATTACACTAATAGAAAATTTAACCTAAATTAATTAAAAGAAAATTTTGGTTTTAAAGGTAGACAGTACTACAAAGAGATTGGGCCTCATGTTACAGTGGTATGACACCACATGAGGCATTGCCTCGACTTCTCGAGCCATGTCATGGCGACGTAACACTGCAAGGAAGCGAAAGGCTTCATGATGGGTAGTTTTGCAAAGAGACTGTGTCTCATGCTACTATGGTATGACACCATATGAGACATTGCCTCGGCTTCGGGCCATGTCATAGTGGCGTAGCACCACAAGGAAGCGAAAGGCTTCATGCCAAGACTCTTTAAAAGAACTCACCTAGAGTGTATGAAAAGAGATATATGTCGTCTCTTGAAGGAAATCTTATAGACACCCAATATACATACACCGAAACTAAGCTGGCACAGGGCCTTTAATGTACAACCAGAAGCACAGTTGATGTCATTATGTGAGTGAAAAGAATTGTAGTTATGGTACATAATTTAATACATAGTCCATTCTTGTATCATGTTGTTATTTAACCCATGCGAAAAGATTCATTTCGTAGCGATGTTTTCCAACTAAACTCTTTGGGATTGATATTTTTAATTACAAACAGAATAAAGTATAATATAGGACTTAGATGTAGTCCTAGGAGTACACTTTTGTTTTTATCTAGGTACCATATCGATGGAGCGAGTGGTAATACGTTGACTCCGTTGACGATCTGACGATGATATCAAACTCTCTGAAGGTATGGGTTGCTCTGGATGCTAGAGCGTTACAAGGAGAAGTGGACGTTAAGTGTCACTTCTGCCTCCGTATGTGGATATAACAGTCTGTCTGTATATATCTCTCTCTGTGTCTGTGTCTGTCATAAAGTACTGATCCTTCTATTTATAGATAGCAGGCTGGCTGCTCGTGTGTGCATATATAAGATGCACCTGGATGTCAGAACGCCACGTGGCTAATGCTGGTGGGGGCATATGGACGATGCTCCCTAAGTTGTAGTAGAATCTGCTCGAACTGCTTCGTTAGGCTATGGAGGAGCTAACATGTGGCAGTTGCTGAGATTTGGTTGTTGCTGAGATCTTGGATTGTTAGCACCCATTCTTTGAATAAAACTGAGTCAAAGGACGCATGACGTATGCCCGTGGCTCAAAGATCTCGGTTTTGGAGGAGAGTGATCTGTCGAGGTGCACCTAGGATCGTGCTTTGAAGGCGACTTAGTTCTATGAGTTTTAGGCATCATAGACAAGTCTGGACAGATGTCTTTTGAGGCACATGTAGAGCTTCGGATCAGGGTGCGTCTAGGATCAGGCGCAGGGGAGGCGACTTGGTCTCATGACTTTTAGGAGTCATGAGCATGTCCAGGCGTATGGCTTTTGAGGCGTATATAGAGGTTAGTCTTATGTTGCTTGAGGTCAGAAGTGAGCTGAGGAGGCGTATGACCACGGGGGCGTACACATTCTTCTGGGTACATGGCCACGAGGCGCATACAAATGATCGATCGGCCAAGCGGCAATTGTTGTTGGCCCAAGGTGTAATGATGGTGCTGACGTCAGCGGCTCTTTGATTTCTGCAAAGGGCTGCTGATTGGACGGCTCTTGGAATGTGTCGTCGCCTTTGTCATTAAATGCTTGATGGTGATCAGTTTGAAGAGGGTGCATCGGTTAGTATACCTTTCGGCGCATGGGTCTCTGGCCTATTTGGGCACATCCCTGAGGAGCACATAATGTTGATGGCACATCAGCCCGGTGTCACATCCTTTTTGGCCCGTCTATTGAGTTCTTCGAGGCGTTTAATGGTTGTTTTGAGTTGGTTGAATTCGAAGGGGAAGATTCATCACCATAAATATAAGTTCATTGTACTAACTTCGGGAAAGTTGCCACTTGGCGCATGTGTTTGATTTGTCCTAGCCTATAAGTAGCAGCGTGAAGAGAAGTTTTGTTTCTCATTTCACTTTTCTTCCCTTCATGGAGACGAACTCGATCGGTCCTCTGCCTTGGCGAGTTGACGATGAACTCCTTCCGAAGATGAAGATGTGCCAAGTTTGGTTTTCTCACCATTGGCCCTGTGAAAGTGCATGTTGCATCCAAATATCGGGATCGTCGTGTCCCGACACAGGCTGAAGGTGCCTGTTGCATCCAAAGATCGGGGCGATCGTATCCCATTTTTGTTATGCTAGAAGAGCCGCAGGTCGGGGCTATCGTGCCCCGACTTTGTTAGGCTAGAAGGGTCATTCCTCCTGCTAGAGTACTCACATAATGACGAAAAAGATATTTAATCTGATTATGCACGTGGATGCACATACACTGAGATGCTGGAATGATGTGCCTGGCTGTAGCACTTAAGTGATGCACCTGGTAGTACATTGAAGTGATGCACCTGGCTGTAGCACTGCACCTGACTGTAGCTTTTAGGATTTTTTTTCTCTTTTGTAAAAGAGATCTCCTTTATAAAAGACATATAATAAACTTTTATATGAAATAAAAGCCAACTTTTGATGTCTATAATTTTGTTGTCCATGGTTGTGCCAAGTACTTTGTTTGAACTTCCTAGCGCATGTTTGAGTCTAGTCGCATAGTGTTAAGCGCATAGGAATTCTGGCCTATAGATGCGCCTGAAATTCCATACTTCTATAAGACCCCCTTCAAAGTTTTTAAAACTTTATGTCAAGTTTTGGAAGACTTTGAACAAGAAGCATGGAAAGTAACGACTCGGGGCGCATGGCCTTCGTCTAGGCGCATAGCTCTTTTTGGCGTATAGTCGTTTCGTGCATCGCTGTGGGGATGCTTGTTGCTTAGGCGCATACTGGTAGGGCACATGCTTCTTCTGAAGAGATAACGCCTCGATCACAGGAAAGATTAATGATGATCTTTTAAAAATAAGTAGCCGTCGGCTTCACGAGACCCAAAGCAACTGATTGTTGATGTTACGCCTCTCGGTTTACATGCGAGGCCAAGCCTATAAATAGATGGCTGTAAGAAGAGAGAGTCTTCTACTTTCTGCCAAAGCTTTCTTCTTTCTGAGGTCTTTTTTCTCCTTCTTCTTCGAGAACCTTTAGTCCATTCGAGAAATGGCTCCCAAGACTCCCCGCGGTGCTGCTAGCCGAGGAAGGGGCTGAGGCAAGGAGCCTATGGAGGTTGATGTGGAGGACGCCCCCGTCATTTTGGCGACACACGTCGACGTTCGCCCGGAGGTGTTCGGTGGGTATTCTCGTGCCTTGGTCTTTATTGCAGTGATGTTGGGGTGACCCAACTGCAGATGAGTTGCCTCATGTCGATGTGTTTTGGCTGACGTGCATGGACTTTTGTCTTGATGATGCGTCGAAGCCCTTTCAGCTGATGCGCATGGACTTAGGTCCTGATGATGCGCCGAAGCTTCTTCTGCTGACGTGCATGGACTTTTGTCCTGATGATGCGTCGAAGTCTCACTTGCTGACGTGCATGGACTTAGGTCCCGATGATGCGTCGAAGCTTCCTCTGCAATACACCTAGACTTTGATCATATATGTCTTTTGTCGGGGCTCCATCTTAAGTACCTGGGTTTCAGCCCGGTTGATGCGCCAGAAGTCGTGATGTGGCTTAGATCCTCTTGTTGGGCTTCTAAGTCCTTTTGGTCTTTTGCCTGATTGGTTTGTTTCATTTTTTGTGACATGTCGATGACCATCCCCCTGCTGAACAAAGTCCTCTTGGACCATGCACTCTGTCAGCTGGGTGTGGACTTTTATGAAGAAGTCGTGAACCCGGCCAAGGTGGCTATTATGTTGGATCAGCCTCCAGAGAGGATGACCCAGATTCATGATTAGTACCATGTTTTTCTTCAGCGTATGATGGAAATAGGGCGACTCAAATCTGCTGAATCTGAAAATGAGTCCTTTCTGAAACCCGAGTTTTTGTTCAGAGACCGTTTGACTTCCACCGAGGTAAAGGTACTAAAGATCAAGGAAGACTGGTTCTTCAAGGCCAAGGATGTGAACATGTATATCAAGCAAGTGGAGCGCCAATTTCCCTTGACGGCCTTTCGTAACCTTACTTTGAAGCGAAGGATGAAGTAGGAGCCGTGGTTGGCACCATAAGGATTGATATGTCCTCAAACCAGAGGGATACCTTAACTGCCATACGAGCCGGAACCTCTTATCACTGGCAAACTTTGCGTCCTGGGGTATCTACATCGATGTTCCCACTGATACCTTTGCGTTTAATCTTTCGAGCCTCGTCAATCGTCTGGCAGAGGCTAAACTATCGTATCTGAAGGGAGAGATTCGGGTTGAGGGTTGGTCCTACTAGTGTAGAAGTGGGACGAGCTAACCCTTTGGGTTCTGACAAAGTTCAGGACCGACCTCCGAAAGATTGGTCTCACTACTGTTGTTCGTGCTACTCAGGTAGGCATAGACCTAAATAAGCACATGTTTCTTGCTCTCCTGGATATGTATAATACTCATACTTGGACCTTTTTCACTCCCGTAGGGGAGTTAGAATTAGCGCTTCACGAGATCCATGAGGTCTCGAAGCTTCCCTGGGGGTCTGAACCCTAAGAAGAGTATTTTCCCGCAAATAAGGAGTTCTTGACTTTGGAAGTGAAGAACTCAGAGATGATGGCGGTCTTCAAGGAGTTCGCGAGCCATCATTACCTGCTTTAGTGCAGGATGAAAGGTGGGGCGCAACCCCATGTGAATGCTTGGAGGGAATATATCTTCAAGCAAGACTTAGCAGATCGCTCGAAGATTCATTTTATAACTCCTCAAGGGCTTACCCAGACTGAGGTGCTTGCCGAGATGACCAGGCTTAATGAGAGAAACCCCAAAAAAAAACGAGGATTGGGAGACGTCTGAGCACATCTATAGCTGCTTCTAGCATTGTGCTCATATAATGTCCCCCAAGGCCGTGTTGGCCTCCTTCCTGATGCTATGGCTTCAGGACCATGTTTTTGCCGATGGTTCTGGTTCCTTGGAGAGGGTATCCAGGAATCTCATTTTGTCGGCTGTGAAGCTGGTCTTTGGATGTCATCTAGCCCTGCTTCCCGCCATGGTGTGTAACCTGAAGCAGGGTTTGAGAGAATTTACGGATAATGTGATAGATGAGAAGGGCAAGAGGCAATTTCCCTCAGGCGGAGTTGCCCTTCCATTATCTGATGGGGTGGCTAATTCTGTATCACTCGAACATAATGATGCCTGGGTCGGTCGAGGAGTACGAGGACGGTGATGCCTTCATCCGTCGTTTCTACAAGCAAAAATGGCTGCATATAAGTGTGCATAAAATTTGTAGGCGGGTTCTGTCGTATCTCCAAGGATGGGAGATCATCAAGGTCACTCCCACTTTTGATGGTTGTGAGGCGGATGAGGAGCTAGAGGACGCAGACGAGGATTTCATTACTTTGGCATCGTAGGGGTTCTATTAGCTGCAGAGCATCCGGCCTTTCCATCTTGTGTATCGAAATAGAAATTGCTGTTACCCGAAGCCGTATTTGCCTAGCCGATTTGTGCGCCAATTCGGCTATACCCAGCTGATATTGAAAAACCCCAGCAGCTCTTTGGGGTTTGTTGGGAGTTTGTTAGATGGTGCCCAGGGGTGGCAATATTACAATACTGGGTACACGGGGGTGCATTTTATGCTGCCCGTCTGCAACCCCAGCCACATATTTTGTATTATGCTACAAAGTTTTATTGCACGATGATTACTGTCCCCGTTGCTTTTGACCAGGAGACCAGTTTCATTGTCAGGATGCAGCTTGAGGCTTCGAAAGGCATGCTGGCGACGGCTCGAGCTTATCGTCCTC
The DNA here is from genome assembly GCA_029216955.1 of Iris pallida. Lineage (NCBI taxonomy): Eukaryota > Viridiplantae > Streptophyta > Magnoliopsida > Asparagales > Iridaceae > Iris > Iris pallida. The sequence continues at coordinate 5,315,849 of JANAVB010040619.1, read as the reverse complement.
CCGAAATGGCAGCTTGTAGGACTTCCCTTGTAGCACCAACGGGGGTTCTCAAGAGGATCCCTCGGCCGGTCATCTGAAGAAACGTGCCCCGACGGAAACAGATCTATCTGATCCAAAGAGGCGTAAGAAAGACACAGCCACCAAGGTACAGCCTTCGACGGCTCTCATAGAACCAGCTTCCGTAGTGGTATGTACATTATGATTAGTCTGGTTTGGTTCATTTCTCTTTTGTTTATATATCTTTTCTTTTGTAGGAGAAGAGAAACCCCTGGTCGTCGAAGCCGAGCCCCAGTCAACCGAAGGAGGTGGCGAGCTCGCCTGATGAGCGCATCCCTCCGATTGTGCCGTCTCCTATGGAGGAGACTTGGATGATGTTGTCACCGTGGAGGTCCCCCGTACTTTGGGCCACGGTGGAGATGATACTACAGGTGAAGCAGCACCTGAGGATGTAGACCCCTCTCTGCAGAGAGGTAGAATAGAGCCCTCACAGGGAGTGAAGCAAACTACCGTGGGGTCCTCCAAAACTGGTGCGGGGGCTCGAAAGAAGTTGTCGGACAAGTCGCTCCTGGTGAAGAGGAAGAATGGGACTCCTCTTACTTGGACCGTGTTCCTAGAGAAGATGTTGCTGCGGGTGATCCCCCAGTAAGCAGAGAAGAATGTATCGAGGCGTCATCTGCTGAATACTCTCTTAGGGAGGTTTTGGATGGCCCGATTTCAACGGATGCTCTATTGTCTATCCCCGTTCTTGACTCGGTGGATAACGTGATCCGCCTGCTGAGCCCGACTCCTGACCCACGAGTCAATGTTGATGAAGGAGGAGTAGCTCGGCTGCCGAACCCTACTCCGGTCCCGCGAGTCGATGTTGATGAAGGAGGAGTAGCTCGACTGCCGAGCCCTACTCCAGTCCTGAGGGAGAAAGAGGCGGGAGGATCTGCTCCCTCGCTCGATGCTGAAAACCCTCCGTCGATAGTAGGAGGATCCTTCCCAGCTGCTGATGTTACCACTGGGGCTACTGTAGCAGCCTCAGCTATTGTGGTGCCTGAGGCCCAGTTGGTTAAGGGCAAGGGTCCTCTGGTAGAATCTATACCCCTACTTTCTACTGGCTGTGGGACGATATTGGGTCCTCCTAGAGGTCTTGGCCCGATGACGGAAGGTTCAGAAGTCGTGGTTATCGAAACTCCGGTTTCTACTCCTGCAGGTACAAGATCTGAGGCTCCTGTGGGCCAAGCGGCGACTGTGCCCTCAACCTCAGGTGTGGAAACTACTACAGGAGGTATTCCTTTAGCTCTTGTGGTGACTCCGATAACTCCTGCAATGACGCCTCAAGTGCTGGCCGATGCAGATAAATATGTAAGATTCATGGTCGAGGCTGTCTACAAGATGTTGCGACGGAAAGTGTCGGTTGTGTTGGACGAAGGTGGAAGCTTCGCGACCACGAGGCGCATGGCGTACCTATTTGTTCAGCAGATTCGGAGCTACTAAGGCCATGATCATATGGCCGAGATCTTGAAAGCTTCCCTGACTAAACTCGACCTACGCCTGACGGAGCTTCGGAACATTCGGCGGAATGACTTTTCTGTCTTGATTGAAGAAGAGCAGAATAAGTTGGAGGCTGTTGTTGAGTCAGCTCACTCGAACATCATGGCTACCTGGGCGCAAGAGATGGCCACTGCTGTAGATGAGGAGAAGAATTTATCCTCGTCAATGAAGGCGAAGGCTAAAAGGTGGGAGTCCCTGAAGGTCAACCTTGTGGAAGTTGATGCACAGATTCGTCATATGCAAGACCAGCAAGCTCGGCTTCTGGCTGACTCAGAACGGGCACAGGCCGAACACGTCGAGCTTATGGAGGAGGCAGCGAGGTGCACTCGCCAGGAGGCCTTCTTGCTTCGTCAGAAAAAATAGTTCGATGATAGATTTGCTGTCGACCTTGCCCATGAGGCCAGGAATACAATGCGCCAGGAACCTGAGCATCGTGTTTTGGCGATTGTGGAGACTAAAGCCCAAGATTTGCAGCGTCGGGTTGACGAACTAGTTGTCGATCCTTAGTTCTTTTGCTTTATTCCCCTTTTTTGTTTTAGAGACACTTCTGTCTCTCCTTTGATGTTGGTTTCACAAAATGTAGCTCTGTTATTTCTTTTGCTGAAAAAATAAAGAACCTTTTGCTTTGTTTAATCTTTTGTAATTTTTGTGGACCTATTATCTTTTGTGCACATTGGTCTTTGGGTGCAGATAATAAGTTGTATGATGGACCCAACATATTTACTCAGAGGTCATATAGACGTGGTAAATATGGGGTACTTCCACTGGGGGGTTTTATGTGGACTTATCATCCTTGGCGTACCTTAGTTTTAGGTACGGATTGATTAGTTGAAAGAGAGGACCAACATATTTACTCAGAGGTAATGTGGACATAATAAATATGGGCTAATTGGTGGAGTTTTCCTACTCAGAGGTAATATAGACATGGTATGAGTGAACTCTGTGGGGGTTTATAGAGCAACTCAGAGGTAATATGAACGTGGATGTTCTATGGTGCAACAAAACATGGATTATTGTACGGAATGTTTACTCAGAGGTGATGTGGACATGGTAAACATTGCTTTAAGCATGATCTAGTACAGGATCCTGCCTGATGGGGTGTAGAGAAGCAACTCAGAGGTAATATGGACATGGTTGTTCTTCTAATGGGGATATAATACAACGGAATAACTGGGTTCCAGGAGCATATGATCTCAAAAGAAGGGGTATGAACTTGGTTTGGTCAAGTCCACTAATCCTCTCTCTGGGGAGAGGCAGTATGTTTTTGACAGATGTCAAGAGTGGTACTTCCCTGAGGATTTGTCGTCGATGGGATGTACGGTTGTTATGTTGGCTGACAGTACCTTCCTGAAGGCTGAGCCGATGCTGGTATCGAAGTCCCAAATTGAAGTTTCAGATGAGTGAGAATGTATGACATCCTCTGCTTCTGATTCTTCTGGAGTTGTTGGAGGCGTGATTTAGCCTACCCCCCCATTGGGTACGGTGATAGTAGTCTTGCGGCTTCCCTTTTGGCACTGGAAGTCGTAGAGGAAGGCGTCGATCTTTGTTGTACTTCAGACCTTGGTCGCTCTTCAAGTTGTAACCCATCTTTTGGATGAGATACTTGGTCCGATCATTGTACCGGTAGATTTGCATTCTGCCTGTGTCGAGTTCTAGCTCCGTCGGTGGGAGGTCTTGGTGATGCTCGACTTTGCCAAAGATAATGGGCTTCTCGTCCTTGTTTCGAGGTGGAACTATGTAACAGACTCCTTGGTACAGGACGACTCGATTTATATGACTCACAGTCGTTATTTGTGTTTGCAATAACTGTAGAGTATTATCTATAGTGTACATGGTATTCTAATATGGAATACTAGAATAATCGAAAGACACTCTCTTATTGATAAAATACGGGATCTTGTCCCGAGGGATTACATCATCGAGGGATGGAGCATCGACATTAGCCGATATGTACTCTCCAAGTTCTTCATCGGTGGGAACTGGAGCAGCCTTGGGAGGTTCAGGAGAGTTTTTTGGGAGCTTGCCCCGTACAAGCTCCTGGGACTGTGCTGAGAAGGATGTCGAGGTCTTCTCTTATGGCCTGACGGGTGTCGACAACTGAGGAGGTCTGCCTTTGAGCCGCACCTTGAGGTCAGTTGGTGTACCGGTAGATGGAGCCTTTCCCCGTAGCTTGGCTACGAGAGGAGCCGCCACTTAAGGGGGCTTGCCTTTGAGGCGTATCTTCAATGGAGCTTCATTGGATGTCCTGCCCGGAGAAGCTAGCGCCTTCCCGCGGAGTTTGACTACCATAGGGGCCGATGTTTGAGGCGGCCTCCCTTTGAGTCACACTTTTAGGGCAGCGTTGATTAAAATGTCCGCCTCTGAGTCGGCTTCAACCTCAATTTCTGCCTTGTTATTAGGGTCATTGGCTTCATCTCTGAGATGAATTGATTTGTACATATCAGCGTCAGTAAAGAAGGCTTCAATCCCTCTGAAGGGATCGACATCAACAAACTCTGTTTGGATGATGCTACTGGTGGACACGTATTTTATACATTGATAGAGAGTGGATGGCACCACCATGTATTCATGTATCCATGGCCGTCCCAACAGGATGTTGTAGTTGACGTCTGCATCCACAACATAGCAAGTCACCTCGGTCTGGAGATCGCCGATGTGACACTTCAAACGGATCTTCCCCAGCGGCTCACTCTTACTAGCGTTGAAGCCACTGATGGTAGTGTAAGATGCTGTCAGACGATGCATTGGGATCCCCAACGTCTGAAGTAGAGTTCGGAGGTTGATGCTGAGAGAAGACCCAGGGCCAATCTGCATTCGATCCACCTTGGTGGCAGCGATATACCTTGTGTAATATAGGGGTCTGTTGTGCCTATTGTTCTTGAACAACATATCTTGTTGAGTGAATGTGATGTTGGGGATGATCTCCTCCACACTATGGCAGCGTGGACATGCTGTAGAATCATCGTCAGGCTGCTTGACTTGACTGATGAAAGACTCGGCATCCTTCAGGGCTTCGTAGAGAGCCTTCTAAGTATCTTTGGATAGGCGGAGGAGCTCGAATAGGGAAAGCTGTGCTGGAGTACTGGCTAGTTATGCCAGTATGTCAAAATTGTGGGGCTTGGCTAACCCTGAAGCGATATCTTTTCGAAGAGGCCTGTCGAAGCGGGCCTCCTTCTGCTTTTGTTTATCGGCTGCAGGGGGTTGGGATGAACCTTCTCCTTGGACAGCTATGGTGATGATAAGAGGCGTCACTTCAAACGGAGCCTCCTTTGGCTGGGCATTCTACGGTAAACGCGTTTGTACGGGTAGTGCTTCCTCAAGGGAGGAAGTCGCCATTCGTCAAGACTTGGTCTTCTTGCCTTTGCTTTTGGAGGTAGAGGGTACCCCGGTTGAGTCAGCTCTGGAACGAGATCCGGATGAACCCACATAATCTCTCTCTTAGATGTTGTGAGTGGTGTTAGCCCACCCACGTTATCGCGGGTTGGTGGAAGGTTGACTACTTCCTTTTTTGCCTTTGCGATGGGGACGACGCCATCTTGTGCTGTGGTAGGCGGTGAGGTGCCGAACTGGAGCGATAACATGTTAGCCGAGACTGTCTTCTCCTCGTAATCGACTGAGATGACGTTCGTATTGATCATGTACTGTATGTAGTCTTTGATGATGTAGCAGCCTTTAGTTGGATGTCCAACGAACCGATGGTAGTGGTAATACCTCGGGTCGCCGACTCTGCCTACTTCGTCAGGACGCTTAGGATCAGGCAACTTGATTTTGTCACCCTGTTTCAGCATCTCGAAGAGCTGTAAGGTGTCCTCATCGTGGAAGGAGTAGACCATCTTCGGTCGTGATGCGGTAGGAGGCCCCTTGGCAGGACCTTGTGTATTATTAGATGCATTGACAGTCAACGCCTGCTTCCGTTTTGCTTCGTGGCTGCTACTGCTGGTCGCAGGCCATTTTTCTTTGTCGTTGAAGGTGGGGAAGTTAACTCCCAGGAGGCGAGCATTACGTGTCTTCTTTTCAGCAGCTCCAGCCTCAATGATCAATGCACTCCAATCAGGCGGAGGAGTGGAGTTGAGCCAGAGCTTGATTGCAGGGAGCATGTTCGTGCTGCATGTTCCGATGAGTTCATGTTCCGATATGTCCGGAGGCAACTTTAGACATGCTTGTCGAAAATGCTCGATAAAGACTCGAACGGTCACATTCTCAGTGTGCCGCACTTCTATGAGAGACGACATGGTCATGTCTCTCCCTCCATCATAGAACCGATCAAGGAAGAGTCATGTCAAGTCATCGAAGGATGATATGGAGTTGTCAGGGAGACTGCAGTACCAGTCATAGGCGACTCCCTTCAAAGCCCCGACAAACAGCCTCGTGAGTAAGGCGTCTTCTTTTAGGAGATGCCCCGTGTGAGACTGAAAGTAGGTCAGGTACCGGCGAGGAGAATCCTTCCCGTCGTATGGTGTCAGTATTTGCGGTTTATACTTGGGAGGATAAACCACTTTGTTCCATTCAAGGGGGTAAGGTTGCGGGAGTCCCATCTTCTTGCGATCCTTCTGTTTGCTTCGGGCCTCAAAATGCTCGTGCAGGTCTCTGACCATCTCGACCAAGTCTTCTGTCGAGCTGGAAGCAGGTGAATACGGTACGGCCTGAAGTTGGATATTAGAAGGAGCTGACGCTAGCGGTGTAGTGTGGTGCTCCGCCCCTGAAGATATCTGATGAGGGGGTATACTTGATTCTTCGTTGGCCCCTGGATCAGGACTGGTGGAGACAGGTGCCCTTGCCAGAGTGGTTCGAATGTCGGCAGGATCTGCATGGAGGCAGAGAGGGTCAGGATCTGTATAGAGGCAGAGAGAGTATTGAGACTCCCCTCAAGAGTGTCTATGCGCTACACATTGTCTAGTGCTGGAGCGTCTGATTCTCCTTCATCACCACCCCCTGCCATATAAGCTATCCTGACAAGGGTGGAAGTGGATGGATCGGTCGAGGCTTCGCTCTCGACCTCACTTTCCTGCATAGGGGCTTCTTCTTCTGAGGCCTCGTGTTGGCTACCCCCAGCTACATCAGGGTTGGGTTGTCGAAGTGCTTCTTCGTCTTCGAGAGGAGGGTTGTCAGAGGCTTGATTACCCCCGGCTGTTGCTTCTGCCAGGGCCTTGCTCCTTGCTCAGGTGTGTTCATACACACCTAGGGACGGGACCACTGTTTTTCTCTTCTTCAACTGAGTCTTGGATGCAGAGGCTGAGGAGTTGGTGGTTGTCTTTCTCAAGGATGAGTGGAAATTAGAGACAACATGACAGGAAGCGATCTTGGGCTCCGTTTCATCTTCAATTGGTACTTTCTTTTCGAGGCGACGTCGTATAGGTGTCGTAGATTGTAGTCGCTGAAACACGGACTGCCTCTGTGGTGTAGCCACTGTTTTGCAACAACAGCAGTTGATGGTGACCATAGCACAGGTGCACAGTAAGGGGCACATTGAGCTTATTTGTCAGTTCTCCTGATCTGCGTTTGTGACTGATCATATTATGTAAATCATGATGAAAGAGTTTCACTTTAACACCCCCATCAGGCGCATGGCAAGGCCAAGCACCGGGGTGGTCATGTGAATGCTGTACCCTCTAATCTGGTTCACGCGTATGAGATACTCCCAGATCATTGGTAGAAAAATAATATTTATGGCAACTTGAGTACACTTTATGTGCATCATCCAAATGGGCGCATGGACTCAACATCGCAGTTGCCCAGCCAGACTTTGTTCGAAACATAGTAGATACGCCCAAGCGGGACAGGGACTTTGAGAGTCGACCCGTTTCTGGCACAGATGTGCCCGAGTCGACTCTGTACAGCTTACCATCAGCAGCATGCATGATTTTGAACATATGCTTCTGGTTTGCTGTTGGCGTAGCATATTCGTGGCGTATGGCCTGTGCTGCCTTGGATTTCTTTATACTAGTCCGCGAAGATGTAGAGTACTCAGAATCCAATTGTGCCTCGCCATGACAGCGAGTGAGTCTGTTGAAGACAGAGGTTCTCTCCTGCGTACCAGAGCTCATGCGCTGGAGATTTGTTGCACCTCTGCTCCGTTGGCGCTTTTTTTTTGCTGGAAAGAAGACGGTTGGGGAATAAAGTCAACACTGTATTTTTCCAGATAGATGTGCGACACCAGTGGGCTTGCTGAGAGCGTCAGCAGGAAGGGCTAGTTGCGGTAGCGCATCCCCTTTAGTGATTGTGCTAGGCACAACGGCCTTGTGCACCGAGACTTGGCGAGTCTTCTTCGGCTTTGGCAACCGCTTTGAAGGACTCGCGCTGCCTTCAGAGATGAACTCCTCATACGCCTGTTGATTGAGGCGCACCATAAGTATTTTATGGGAGGAGCCGAGTTTGATGTCATTAGATTGCGACACAGCTTTCTCGTTGGAGGAGACTGATGTACCCAGCAGATTCGCCAGCTTGTTTACCATTAAAACTCTTTAGGATTGATGTTTTTAATTACAAAAAGAACAGAGTACAGTATAGGACTTAGATGTAGTCCTAGGAGTACACTTTTGTTTTTATCTGGGCACCGTATTGATGGAGGGATTGGTAATACGTTGACTCTGTTGACGATCTGACGACGATCTCGAACTCCCTAAAGGTCTGGGTTGCTCTGGATGCCGGAGCGTTGCGAGAAGAAGTGGACGTTAAGTGTCTCTTCTAGCCTCCGTATGTAGATATAACAGTCTGTCTGTATCTCTCTCTCTCTTTCTCTCTCTCTGTCTGTGTCTGTCATGAAGGACTGATCCGTCTAGTCATAGATAGCAGGCTGGCTGCTCATGTGCGTATATGTCAGATGCGCTTGGACGTGGAAACGCCATGTGGCTGATGTTGGTAGGTCGCATGGATGATGCTCCCCGAGTTGTAGTAGAATCTGCTCGAACTGTTTCGTTGGACTGCGGAGGAGCTAACACGTAGCAGTTGCTGAGATTTGGTTGTTGCTGAGATCTTGGATAGTTGGCATCCATTCTTTGAATAGAACTGAGTCAAAGGACGCGTGGCATATGCCTGTGGCTCAAAGATCTCGATTTTGGAGGAGAGTGATCTGTCGGGGTGCGTCTAGGATCGGGCGCATAGAGGCAACTTTGTCCTATGAGTTTAATTTAGGCATTATAGACAAGTCTGGGTGTATGGCTTTTGAGGCGCATGTAGAGCTTCGTATCAGGGTCCGCCTAGGATCAGGCGCAGGGGAGGCGACTTGGTCTCATGACTTTTAGGAGTCATGAGCAAGTCTAGGCGCATGGCTTTTGAGGCGCATGCAGAGCTTAGTCTTCTGTTGCTTGAGATCAGAAGTGAGCTGAGGGGGCGTATGACCACTGGGGCGCATACATTCTTCTGGGTGCATAGCCACGAGGCGCATACAAGTGATCGATCGACCACTTGGCAGTTGTTGCTGACCCAAGGTGTAATGATGGTGCTGACATCAGTGGCTCTTCGTTTTCTGCAAAGGACTGCTAATTGGACGGCTCTTGGAATACGTTGTCGTCTTTGTCATCAAATGCTTGATGGTGATTAGTTTGAAGAGGGTACATCGATTAGTGTCCCTTTGGGCGCATGGGTCTCTGGCCCATTTGGGCGCATCCCTGAGGAGCGCATGATGTTGATGGCACATCAACCCGGTGTCACATCCTTTTTGGCCCCTTTGTTGAGTTCTTCGAGGCGTTTAATGGTTGTTTTGAGTTGGTTGAATTCGAAGGGGTAGATTCATCACCATAAATGTAAGTTCATTGTAGTGACTTCGGAAAAGTTGCCACTTGGCGCATGGGTTTGATTTGCCCTGGCCTATAAGAGCAGCGTGAAGAGAAGTTTTGTTTCTCGTTTCACTTTTTTTTCCTTCATGGATACGAACTCGATCGATCCCCTGCATTGGCGAGTTGACGATGAACGCCTTTCGAAGACGAAGATGTGCCGAGTTTGGTTTTTCACCATCGGCCCCGTAAAAGTGCCTATTGCATCCAAATATCGGGATCGTCGTGTCTCGACACAGGCTGAAGGTGACTGTTGTATCCAAAGATCGGGACGGTCGTGTCCCAATTTTGTTATGCTGGAAGAGCCACAGGTCGAGGATATCGTGCCCCGACTTTATTAGGCTAGAAGAGCCACTCCTTCTGCTAGAGTGCTTGCATGCTGACGAGAAAGTGATTCGCTCTGACTATGCACGGGGATGAGCATACGCTGAGATGCTGGAATGATACACCTAGCTATAGCACTAGAGTGATGCGCCTGGCTGTACATTGAAGTGATGCACCTGGCTATAGCTGTAAAACCCCTAAATTTCTACTGATTTTTTTATATAAATTTGGTTCCGATTAATTTTCTTGTATTTGTACGTCTCAATAACGTATTGTACGTTACACGCAAGATTTTATTTTTCTTCATTGCTCGACGAGTGCAAATATGTACGAGCGTACATATTTTTAGAAAAACGTTTTCTATTTTTGAAGTGATATATATAATAATTATTTTTGCCATTATACAAAATTTCTAAGTTTGTTATTTTAAGCCTTTTCTTTCTAACATTTATTAATAATAAATTATATTTCATTGTATACTAGAAAAGCAAAATTTTGTATAAATAATTAAGCATACATATCTCATAATTAATTATTAGCTTATTTTTAAATAAATAATAATGTATTTGCGAAATTATTATTATAGTATTTTTGGAAAACATATTTTGAAATTATTATGGCAATTTAAATCTTGATTTGATTTATGGATATGTTTAAATAGTTAAATTAATATCTATAATTAAAATATGATTTATCTTATTTGATTTTAAACTAAAAGAATTTAATTAGATTTAAATTGGATTTGTATTTGGATTTGGATTTGATTGATTTTAAATTAAGTTGTGAATTATCTATTTTTGGGTTTAAACTACTCCTAATCCTTATCCAACTGGAAATTTCCACATCCTATAAATAGACAGGTACTCATCCATTATTTCTCCATAATTAATCTTCCACAAATTTTCTACCACAAAAGTGAGTGCATCGTGTCCACGACCGTGTCCGTGTCCCATCCACTACTTATCTTCCTTTACATATACAAATTCCCTGCGTCCGACAACCCCGGACGCCAATCCATCCCGTGTATCGCAGGACACTTTTCCCAGCCCCTCCTTTGTTGTGTCGGACACTCCCGACCCAACCTAAAATCTAACCCTGTCCCCGTCTGCTGCTCAGCACCCGCTGCCAGCACCACTACCACCGACCCATCTCCGCCACCGCCCAGACCCGATCCAGCCCAAATCACTTACGGCACCACCGTCGCATGCAGTCGCACCACAGCAGCACCGCTGCCGCTGCTCCTCCTTGTCGCAGCCTTGTCACCGGCGACCACCCTCGTATCGAGCACTCCACCGCCATCTCACCTGTTCCAGCCGACCTCGCCAGAAACCAATTTCTACATCCACCGAAACCCTTCCTCCCTTGTCGATAACACCAATACCACTACCAAGCACCCCCGCCAACTTCGGCCATCCGCCGCCTGAAACCCCCTATGCAACCCCTCCGGCCAACACCGACCCCCACTCACCTCGACCCAGCCAACCGACGCCGCGATCCTGCCGTACCACCGCGACCGTGTCGCCCTATGCTTAGATCTGGGAGTCAGGAATACCTCTCCTCCGTGCGCCGAGCGAACGCAGCTCCGACGTGCTCCTCATCCGCGCCACCTTCCCCGCACCGACGTCCGCACTCCTCTCCGCCGAACCCTCTCTCTCGTCCCTTCTCTTCTCTCTCTCTCTCGCTGACTCTCTAAATTCTCTCTCTCTACTCTCTCTCTCTTTTCCTCTCAATTATATTCTCTCTCTCCCCCCTCTCTGTCTTTTTCTTCCTTCATTGGTTTTCGAGGAGAACCAACTTACAGAACATTTTATTATTTTATTTTTGTTGTTATTTAATATTATTATTATTATTATTATTATTATTATTATTATTATTGTTGTTGTTATAATCATAATTAATATTATATTCCTAGTATGTTATTTCTACAACGGTGATGTTTATCATTATTATTATTATTATTATTATTATTATTATTATTATTATTATTATTATAGTTATTGTTGTGGTTACTTGCAAAACTATCTATTTGCTAAATATTATTATTTATAAAATTTTATGAAAATATTATTTTTCTCTAACTAAAAGGAAACAAATATTTTGATCAATAAAAAGGTAGTCACCAAATTATGCTATGAATTTCTGGTATATTATTTTGGCTAATAAAATATATAGTTTCCAAACTATAGAATAATTTCCTAGTATTTTTGCATTGTTTCTGACTAAAAAAATATAGTTTTTCCTTCTTCTTTCTACTTAGAAATTCTATTTTAAACTTAGAGTTTTTTTTTCCTAAAACCACTTCCTATTTTTTGCAGTATTAATTGGAAAGCATATTTTAGCTAATAAAATTATTTCTAGTATTACGAATATCTTTCAAAATTTCTTTTATATATTATTTATCCAATTTTTCCTTGATTATCCTCTTGTCCATAATTAATCCCATCCTTCCTATTCCTTCGCCAATTCAAGCCTACCTTATGTCGAACCTAACTAATTTGACCCTTCTAGACCCAATGGAATTGTCCGTGTCTCCATCAGAGGTCACCTTGCATAGTTATTGCACCGAAGTCGCAGTTCGTGCCACCGTGAATATTGCAGCACATCAGGCATCCTACCAGGCAAGACACCTTGCCATTTGATGTTTATTTATTTTAGCTCATATTTTATGCATTATTCATTATTTTCTTTATGCAAAGAAACTGTGATACATGGCATAACCTGTTAGAACTTATTGTTCACTTATATTTCTTGCTATGTATTAGTTTTCTTACACATTGAACCTAGATTTAAGGGACCACCTTTGTGTGTTGCATTCATTGGCCTTGACACGTCATACCACGAGGTTTTGTGTCGTATGTAGAACACGAACATACGTGACTGGCTGGCTACCGGTGCATATAAGCCGTGCAATAGGAATAACCGCTAATAGAGGTTGCATGCTTAGTTTGACTTAGCGGTTATAGAGGTTTTCTGTTGTGGATACAACATAGTAGGCATTGGGCTGGGAGGACAATTCCTTAGCGTATGGGCATCGATGCACTTTCCCTTGTGACCCGGAAGCTCCGGTGGAGATACGGGGTTGATGACCCATGATTACTGACAGCCACTGACGTTTTGCGGAACGTTATGCTCTTACTGATTGGGCCTCTGGTGCCCCAAGGGGGGACTACGCCGATCTTATTTAGCCAGAGCCCATACGTAGGAAGGATTGTTCTTAACTACATTTCACTTGTCGTAGATTAGTTCGTCACATCTTGTCCTTGTTTGGTTGTAGGTGTGACTTACTACTTCGATGAAAAGGAAACCTTGTTGGGGTCCGGATACCATATTGGATTCATAGCATGGAAAGATGCGTCACCGTGAATTAGTTTACCATCTCCTGTCCTTGTTTGGTTGGGAGGATGGTAAGCTAGTTCAATAGGTGTGTATTGGACCATGTTATAATTCAATTGACTTATTTATTTTAGCAATATTTATTCAGTTTATATGGCATGATATTATGTGTCATATTACGTCCCTCTGAGGACCTGGTTATCTCGCCAGGTGTGTGCTCTTGTCTTTCGTAGGTATTCTAGCTCTAGCCGTGATCCTCTCTATTTCTTCGAGGATGATTGCACTCGGATCGTCTTCGCTTCGCTCGCTAAAATCATTCTTTGTATATCATGTATTTCTTTTCATAGTTGGTAGTGGATTTGTCTCCGCCCAACTATATGTACCAATGACAATTCAAAGTTGATTATATGATCACTTTTATTCATTTATTTTGTGTGGATGAGATTAGTTATGGTTCTACTGCATTTTACAGCTTATGTATTCATACGAGGTTTCTATATATTGGAGTGTACTTCGTATGTATACAGCTGGCATGTCTACGTTCCTAGTCCTACGTATTTTGGGACTGGGGCGTTACATGTTTTTTGTGGTGGCCCATGCAGGTCAAGATAAATTGTTTGGTTACTTTACCGTACCAAGTAAGCCTGCGAATAGGATTAGAAGTCTAGGATCTCATCCACATACTTGACTTTTTTTCCCCGATTCCATATTTGACCGACTCATCGATTGCATCTTGCTTGATTCCTTCTATCAATATTCTTATCTTCCTTTCGTGCTTGCTAGAGATTGACCCTACTAGTTAGATGTTCCAAACACCCTTAGTTTAAATTTTTAAGTTGGGTAGAATACTCCACGACCTGACACACCCTTGACCATTAAGGAGAATACAAATAGGATTATCTAGACTATAGGGACTAGAGGGATTTAACCCATTTAGTCAAACCAAGCCTTGGGCAATAAACCGTAGACTGATCGTATAGGAATAAACAAGACTTAGATTTTATGACACTTAGAGTATTCATATTGGTTCTTTATTTCAATCTTAATCTCAGTGCCTATATTTTTACTATCTAGAACAATGATGCTAATGTAGCCTAGTTTTTGTAAGCTCAATTCTTTATCAAGCTTGTTCATGACATATATTATTGGAGGCCTCCACTAACAGATTATCTACTCAGAACCGGTGCATGATGGTCTGATCAACCTAGTGCCCTTTGGTTTACTTTTATCTATCGTTCTACGTGGATGGAGACATAGCTAAGCTTGCCCTCTAGAATCCTATCCACGACTGCCTTGACAACTCCTTTTGAAATTTTTCGGTCGTCCTTGAACCACGTATTCGTACTCGATAATAACGTCTTTTGAACTCCTTATTGCTTTCGCCTTTACCTATTTTAGAAGGACAAAGGTGTTATACTAGAACTTCCTCTAACTGTCCTATCACCATTACCACCCAATGTAACTATATCTTTGTCTTGAACTACTCAACCTTTCCCTCGACCCTAATTCTACAATCTTGACTTTCTAATCACTTGAATTTAAGAGTGATTACAATCGTCTCTTAATCATATCCTCAACCTAGACTACGACCATATAAACTTCTTTAAGGAACCCTTTTATCTACCGTTGTGCCTTCTCACCCCCTACGAATTCTTAATTTCGAGGATAAAATTCTTTTAAGTTGGGTAGGATGTAAAACCCCTAAATTTCTACTGATTTTTTTTATATAAATTTGGTACCGATTAATTTTCTTGTATTTGTACGTCTCAATAACGTATTGTACGTCACGCGCAGGATTTATTTTTCTCCATTGCTCGACGAGTGCCAATATGTGCGAGCGTATATATTTTTAGAAAAACGTTTTCTATTTTTGAAGTGATATATATAATAATTATTTTTGCCATTATACAAAATTTCTAAGTTTGTTATTTTAAGCCTTTTCTTTCTAACATTTACTAATAATAAATTATATTTCATTGTATACTAGAAAAGCAAAATTTCGTATAAATAATTATGCATAGATATCTCATAATTAATTATTAGCTTATTTTTAAATAAATAATAATATATTTTCGAAATTATTATTATAGTATTTTTGGAAAACATATTTTAAAATTTTTGTGGCAATTTAAATCTTGATTTGATTTATGGATATGTTTAAATAGTTAAATTAATATTTATAATTAAAATATGATTTATCTTATTTGATTTTAAACTAAAAGAATTTAATTAGATTTAAATTGGATTTGTATTTGGATTTGGATTTGATTGATTTTAAATTAAGTTGTGAATTATCTATTTTTGGGTTTAAACTACTCATAATCCTTATCCAACTGGAAATTTCCACATCCTATAAATAGGCAGGTACTCATCTATTATTTCTCCAAAATTAATCTTCCATAAATTTTCTACCACAAAAGTGAGTGCATCGTGTCCATGATCGTGTCCGTGTCCCATCCACTACTTCTCTTCCTTTACATATACAAATTCCCCGCGTCCGACAACCCCGGACGCCAATCCATCCCGTGTCTCGCAGGACACTTCTCCCAGCCCCTCCTCTGTTGTATCGGACACTCCCGACCCAACCTAAAATCTAACCCTGTCCCCGCCTGCTGCTCAGCACCCGCTGCCAGCACCACTACCACCGACCCATCTCCGCCACCGCCTAGACCCGATCCAGCCCAAATCACTCACGGCACCGCCGCCGCATGGAGTCGCACCACCACAGCACCTCCTCCTTGTCGCAGTCCTGTCACAGGCGACCATCCTCGTATCGAGCACTCCACCGCCATCTCACCTGTTCCAGCTGACCTCGCCGGAACCCAATTTCTACAACCACCAAAACCCTTCCTCCTTTGTCGACACACCACTACCAAGCACCCCCGCTAACTTCGGCCATCCGCCGCCTGAAACCCCCTATGCAACCCCTCCGGCCAACACCGACCCCCACTCACTTTGACCAAGCCAACCGACGTCGCGATCCTACCGTGCCACCGCCACCACGTCGCCCTATGCTTAGATCTGGGAGTCAAGAATACCTCTCCTCCGCGCGCCGAGCGAACGCAGCTCCGACGTGCTCCTCATCCGCGCCACCGTCCCCGCACTTCGGCAGCAGCGGCCTCTCGCCAAGCCGGCATGCTTCGACGTCCGCACTCCTCTCCGCCGAACCGTCTCTCTCATCACTTCTCTTCTCTCTCTCGCTGACTCTCTAAATTCTCTCTTTCTACTCTCTCTCTCTCTTCCCCTCCCAATTTTATTCTCTCTCTCCGCCTCTCTGTCTTTTCTTCCTTTATTGGTTTTCAAGGAGAACCAACTTATAGCACATTTATTATTTTTTTTATTTACTATTATTATTATTATTATTATTATTATTATTATTATTATCATAATTAATATTATATTCTTAGTATGTTATTTCTACAGCAGTGATGTTTATCATTATTATTATTATTATTATTATTATTATTATTATTATTATTATTATTATTATTATTATCATCATCATTATAGTTATTGTTGTGGTTACTTGCAAAACTATCTATTTGCTAAATATTATTATTTATAAAATTTTATGAAAATATTATTTTTCTCTGACTAAAAGGAAACAAATATTTTGATCAATAAAAAGGTAGTCACCAAATTATGCTATGAATTTATGGTATATTATTTTGGCTAATAAAATATATAGTTTCCAAACTATAAAATAATTTCCTAGTATTTTTTCCATTGTTTCTGACTAATAAAATATAGTTTTTCCTTCTTCTTTCTACTTAGAAATTCTATTTTAAACTTAGAGTTTTTTCCTAAAACCACTTCCTATTTTTTGCAGTATTAATTGGAAAGCATATTTTAGCTAATAAAATTATTTTCTAGTATTACGAATATCTTTCAAATTTTCTTTTATATATTATTTATCCAATTTTTCCTTGATTATCTTCTTGTCCATAATTAATCCCATCCTTCCTATTCCCTCGCCAATTCAAGCCTACCTTATGTCGAACCTAACTAATTTGACCCTTCTGGACCCAATGGAACTGTCCGTGCCCCCATCAGAGGTCACCTTGCATAGTTGTTGCACCGAAGTCGTAGTTCGTGCCACCGTGATTATTGCAGCACATCAGGCATCCTACCAGGCAAGACACCTTGCCATTTGCTGTTTATTTATTTTAGCTCATATTTCATGCATTATTCATTATTTTCTTTATACAAATAAACTGTGATTGTAACACCCAGTTTTCTAAAATGAGGGTAATTTTGAATTTTTGTAATTTAGTCTTTTAATAATAATATTTAAATCATGATATGATTTTTGGTAATTTTTAAATCATTTTAAAACTATTTTAAATCATGACTTATGATTTTGGTGTTTTGATAGTGTAACCTTGGAGACTGGTTGACCTAGAGCCTAACCATGTTATTGGGATACTTATTTGTCATTTTAGCCTAGAGGGTATTTTGTCATTTTTAGGGTTATTTGAATTTAATATAATTTATTTGAATTTATGATTTATTTTGAGTTGATTTGAATGATGGTTGAATAGGTTGACTTTGACTAGTGTTGACCTTGGTGGACTGACCAATTAGCTAACCCTAGTTATGAGTGCCTTGGTTAGAATGTGTAACCCTAGCTTGACCTAAGTTAGTGATATCCAACCAATTAGAATTTATTTGGAGAGATTAGGAATTGATTAGGCTAGCTAATGGCTTGTGATTTCAAAAGCACTACAACAAAAATACCCTTTAATGACGGTTAAAAACCGTCATTAATCACGAACCATGACGCTTTTTTTTCTTAATCCAAGCGTTATGAAATCGGGTGTTATAAATATTTTTCAAAGCGTTATAGATAAATCGTCCGAAAACGTCATTAATAGATTGAATTTCTACTACGTTCTATTTTCAAAGCGTTATGGATAGTTATGTAAAAACGTTATGAATATTTAATATGGTTGGAAGTTAGGACATTTTGAAAGCGTTATGATTGGTCATTTGTATGACATTTATAACGCTCTATACTGCATGTTATACATTCCAAACCCTGCTCAATTCAATTCGAAAACAACCACTTAATTTGAACCATATTCACAACAAAACATTGAAATGTAACATTAATCTCCATTTCATTGTCTCAAAATATGGTACATTCCATTGTCTCAAAATAGAGTACACTTTAGCTATCATTCCACATTTTTTAGGCCATATATATATACATCTTCACAAAAATCTATAGATCAATATCCAATATAGCTAGTACACTTTACATCAAAACTATCCACATATCCCACACCACAACATACAACTTAGTCACATGAAGACCTGTGTCCACAGCACATGTACCCTGCAAAAGTTAATACAAAAATATTTTATATAAGAAATTCCCAAAAGATGCCTAAACCACTTGATCATACAAGAGATGCATAAACATCACATGAAACATTTCCAGTTCCTTTATATAAGAAATTCCCAAAAGATGCCTAAACCACTTGATCATACAAGAAATGCATAAACAGCACATGAAACATTTTATCTTTTGTTATTAACTTAAATATGAATTGAAGTATTATTCTTATCCATAGCAGCAAAGTAGAAGAAATATGGAAAAAGCTTATGCTATTTGATTGAAAATCAAAGCTGGGATTGATGTTTTAAACTTAGCGTCATTTGTCAACAGGTGTAGTCCCAACAGAACTTACCTTACGAGCTTCTGTATCCTTCTAAATGTTACCAGCAAAACCTAAAATGACAACAACTACAATTTGAAACAAAAATATTGCTCCAGTCAACTTGTCAATCATTGCATCCATAGCAGTAAGTTTAGGCTCTGGTATGCCCCTGCTCATTCCCATCTTTGTTTCATTGCCTGAGAGTATGTTAAACATCGTTAGCCATCACTCAAAAATACATTCAACAGTTAAATAATTACTATATTATATATTTTTAGCAAAAGACTCATGATTTATTGGCCTTCCCTGCAACAGTTAATTTTCCTGACATGTGCAGTTTAGCATACTGCATCATAGTCGCAACTACTCCATTCTACGATCAAAGATTACAAAACAGAAGAGACAACTAGCACCAGAAATATATATATATATATATATATATATATATATATATATATATATATATATATATATAATTCAAGATGAAGAACAGTCCTGTATGTGCGTTTCTTAAGTTGATTGTTCTATTTAGCATGTAGCCTTAGGCAAACAAACAAAAAATAGTAGTGTAATAATAAAGGTACTTGATATCAAAAATTGATCTGTTGTTAAATAAAGTACAGTGATCAAGGAAATAGCAAGAAGATATGAAAAAACAAGTGAGAGATTCGGAGACAGAGCAAGTAAACTGACATCAATAGAATGCAGCTAGCAAATCTCAATCTTCTGCAATAGCCCTATGTAATATGTCCCTACCACTTGAACAGAAGTACTCAAGAGGCACCTCTCACAAAAAACTTGCCTCAAAGTTGAACTTTCTAATCCTTCACTTGTTTGAGAAAATATGTCGTGTATACTTTGAATCATACTTCGTTAATTTATTTTTCATACTTCAAACCTTTCCTCCTTAGCGGTATCAAGTCTAATGCACAATTGTTCTGGGGCTCACCTTTACTTAAGCAATAAATTTACATATAGCAGCTATTCAGGGCAGGAATTTGAACTCCCAATTAAAATAGCTTTTGCTTTTGGGTCAACTAAAATGTGAAGGTATCTCTTGTATTCATTGTAAGAAACCAATGACATGCATGTACACTTTCACAAGTAATGGTCTATTTGAGTCAAGAAATTTGTTTAATCAGCTTTTACATGCTTTTCATATCAATTTCAATAAGTTAATTTGGAATTTGGGAACTTCCCCTATTTTTCTTGTTAATGGCTGGTTTCTGTGTAGAAGTGATGATGAGTTGTCTCTACTTCCCTTATTTAAACAATGGGTTTCTATGTAAAGCTCATTATGAGTTGTTCCCTTTGAAGTAGGGTTATTTTTAACTTTATGTAATCCTTGGACAGGTAACATGCTTGATGATGCAACCCTAAACAAATCAGTTTAATGATGTTAATAACTATTACAGTTCAACAAGAATAGGTAGACAGACACAGACAGGTAATTCCAATTCCTTTTAACAATGTTTTGGTGAAGGATACCATAAAGTGAAGAATCAGTATGGATGTAGCAAGGAGATGTGTCCTGGTAATAAAAAGTTAAGTCAACCTGAAAGACTACATTTCACAAAGAACCATACACATAATACTAACTCTACAACACTCATTTGTGTTTCTTTCAAAATAATACATTTTTATCTCATGCGAGTGAAAATAAAATAATATAAACACACCTGTATAAACTGCAACACCGCATGCCCACTCTGTATTCCTCAAATAGCATGATTGCAAAAGAGTGTTATTGATGGTCAGAGGATATACATCATTATCAAGAAATCGAGGAAACAACCGGATATTTGCATCAAATCTCCTGATGTCCTTATCAGGGTTAGGGCATTCAATGACACCCTACAATGATAAAAAAAATTGTAAGAAATAATGTGGAAATCCAATCATAACAAATAAATTAGGACAAACCTTCTTCCACCTAACCAAAAAAACAGTTTGTAGAAGGTTCAGCCAATAATCCAGACAAAAAAAACTCCTGAACTACCAAATAGACGCACACACACACAAACACATAGTTCAGTGTCAAAGACTCAAAAGAGAATTGAATATGATCGTCCACGTGAAATACACAAGTGTTTCAAACTTTTAATACATAATGTTCAAATATTCTTCCATAAATTTTCCAAATGGAAATTAAAAGAAAGAGGAGAGTATCATATCCTGGTAATTAAAGGAAAAAGGTTTCTGCCCATATATATTTTATTTGGGTGGTGTAGTAATCTTGTGGCAAATAATAGACGAGGTTGTGTAATTTACCCAGTTAAGAATGGCCAATGTGAAGTAGATATGGCCAATAAATTCAAACTCATGAAAGTGGAGAAGGTTGATTCCAGAATATAACTTTAATTGCTAGAGTTAAAAAAGAAGAAGAACATGACTTAGGAATAGTTCATTTCGTTATTACAAAACAGAAAATGGTTTACAATTCCCTATATGTGCATACGGGTATAATAAGGAAAACCTAACATGTATAATAAGGAAAACCTAAACCAACATCCCACAGCAAGTATAGGAAGGAGAACCCAAGCAACAATTTATACAAGAAATCCAAACCAATAATGCATGCATCACAAATAATTCCAACAGCAGCTAGGTAACCCGAAACCGAAAATGATCCAACAGCAAGTAAAGAACCGAACATGATCTAAAGATCTTTCCCGCTTCACAAACAAAGACAATCATAGGATCGTCAAGCCAAACAACATCATCGACAAACAAAATAAACCCAAAAACTGAAATCAATCAAGAGTTTAGAATTTATACCCCAGAATTTGGTGTATAAATTCAACAACATCATCGACAAACAAAATAAACCCCTTTTTATATAGGGATCGAGATCCAACAACATCATCGACAAACAAAATAAACCCAAAAACTGAAATAAATCAAGAGTTCAGAATTTATACCCCAGAATTTGGTGTCGGAATCCGAAGGGAGCCTTCGGACTCGGCTCACATGCACGCACAGCGCCTCGCCGGATCGCGACTGCAACTGTGGAGAGGCTACATCATCGACAAACAAAATAAACAAAATAAATCACTTTTTATGTAGGGATCGAGATCCAACAACATCATCGACAAACAAAATAAACCCAAAAACTGAAATCAATCAATAGTTTAGAATTTATACCCCAAAATTTGGTGTCGGAATCCGAAGGGAGCCTTCGGACTCGGCTCGCAGGCACGTACAGCTCCACGCCGGGTCACGGCTGCAATTGTGAAGAGGCTTCGGACTCGGCTCCCCAAATGTAATTACACTCCCTTGAACAAGAACAAATAGAAAAAAAAACTCAAAGAACCCTTTTAGGGAAAAATCCAAATAAAAAATTAAGAACCCTAATTTTTAGGGAAAAAATTACATTCCCAACAAAATCTTTTTTTAGGGAAAAAATCCAAGTCAAAATCACTCACATAATCAAGAGAAGTCAACGATGGTGCAGCCCTTTTCGGATCATCGCCGACGTGGACGGAGACGTCGGGAAACCCTAAAATTAAGAACCCTAATTTTGGAGAGATGGATGCATGTATGGTTGTCAAAAATTAGGATATTTTTGAATTTAGGGCATAAAATAAGCAATGATCGAGATTTTAGGACAAACCAGTGTTGAAGGCTACGCCGGTGACAACCTTCCCTCTGCGGTGGAGTCTGTAACCGAGGGAAGCGAGGAACGGGCTGAGGGAAGTTGGGGAGCGGGCTGAGGGGGTTGATCGGGAGCGGGGAGCAGGCTGAGAGGAGTTCGGGAGCGCCGGAGCGGGCTGAAGGGAGTTGGGGAGCGGGAGGAGAGAGAGAAGGAGAAAGAGAGTAAGTGCGGGAGAAGGGACTTTTCGACTTAAGTGCAGGAGTAAGTGCGGGAGAGTCGAGATTTTGACTTAAAATTTGTATTTTTTTCATAACGCTCGTTGTAGGCCTCAAAAATGACAGTCACGCTGAGTTGATCAGAACAAGTCCAACAGTCACGCTGAGTTGATCAGGATAGAGTCAAAAGTCACGCTCAGTTGATCAGGACAATATTTACAAATCACGCTGAGAAGACAGCTCATCATTTGTCAGAGTGTAATTATGACTGACAGCACGACAGTCGAAGAATGTCTCTTCGTATGCCACGTATGCACAGAACTCGAGAGATCATAGCCGCCTATTGCGTGACTTTTTGAAATATTCTTCAGCAAGACTCAGCCTTCACCAAGTTGGCGTACCAAAAGAGCTTCTTGTTATTTAATGTGACTGACAAAAGTAATCACTGTCAGAGATTTTGTGTCAGTCGAGGCACGTCGAAATCAAGACAGCTGGCAGTCCTGCCTCAATTGAGCGTGGATTATGTTCCTTCCCAAAGTCCGCGTATATTTTGAGCTTTCTATCTCAAGTTTGCGTGAATTCTGAAGTTTCTTCCCTCAAGTCTGCGTGGATTCTGAAGTTTTTTTCACCAAATCTACGTGGATTCTGAAGCTTCCTGCCCCAAGTTTGCGTGGATTTTGAAGCTTTCTATCCCGAGTCTGCGTGGATTTCGTCTTCAACAAGTCTGCGTAGATTTCATCAAATTGGAGTACGTGGCAGCCATGCCACTGATCTCTCGCCTGCGTATCCTATAACTTGCACACGACTCATGCATGATTGCCATGTGTCTAACAGTTACAGGCCACGTCCAGTAACTGCTCACAACCTTGCGTATGTTAAATCCTGCATGATTTTCAACTAGGCACAGGCTGTGAAGATAGTTATCCTTTCAGTTATTTTTGACTCTATAAATAGAGTTCTTTTTCTCATTCATTGGACAGATACTTAGTTATCTACTGTCAAAATTTTGAGAGCTTTTCTTCTTCGCATAGTCCAAGAGATAAAGCGATCGTCTTCTAGATCGGATTCCTACAGTTGTAATTTTCCCAGATACACAATAAATAAAGGAATTTATTTATGGAAAACAAATTAGCGACTCTGCTGGGGAAAACAATCTCCTCTTCTGAGATGGCAACAACTCAATACGACACTTCGTCAATCGGCTCGACGAAGAAGGTGATGACGATCCAATTTGATAAACTCGCCTATGAAGAAATACAGCGGGCTAAGATTGGCAAGCCCACTTCAGCCTCCATCATCACTGCCAAGTCGAAGGGACACTCTGTCTATATCCCTGAGAATCAGTTGGCAGTCTATGGTGAGGTCTCTGCCACAGTGTCTACTCCTAACACTGGCAAAGACTCTACTGCAAGCACGCACACTCTTGTGCGCTTGAAGATGACAGCAATCAAAAGTCACGCTGACAGTACTGGCTCTTTAGCCAAATCTGTTCCAACGTGCAATCTCTCATTCAAAAATCACGCTGACAGCACTGGCTCCTTAGCCAAATCTGTTCCAGCGTGTATTTCCAAAATCAAAAATCACGCTAACAGTACTGGCTCCTTAGCCAAATCTATTCCAGCGTATAATCTCAATCCTAAAAGTCATGCTGACAGTACTGGCTCCTTAGCCAAATCTGTTCCAGCGTGTAATTCTAAATCCAAAAGCCACGCTAACAGTACTGGTTCTTTAACCAAATCTGTTTCAGCGTGTATTTCATCTAAGAAGAATAGCTCTTTAGCTATCTCTTCTTCTGTGCCAAGTTCTACTAGAACTGGGGGTGGTCTTCCACACAAAGTCCCTTCGAAAAGAGATGACTATTTAGTTGTTTCTTCTGTTCCTGTAGTTTTTACTTCAGGAACAGCTTTGACTGACAATTTTGTTAGTCAAAGAAAAGGAAATGGTCTTTTGACTACTCTTCCTTCTGGACATTCTATGTCTCAAAACTTGAATAAGTCTAAGAAGAAATATTCTTTAATGTCTTCTTCTACGACTTCTTCGAATTGGGTACAGAATTTGTCCATAAAAGAGGGTCTGTTACCAACTCCTAATCAAGGGGGTGGTTCAACTCTTCCTTCTCTGCAAATATCCAGATCAATGGAAGGAAAACTCCAAGTTTCCAAAACCAATGTGTCACCTCCAATTGATCTAAGAGCAAAACTTAATCAAATCCGTTTGGAAAACACTTCTGGTGTTAAGAAACCACATCAATCGGAAACAAGGTTAAGAGATCCGGATGCAGAGTATGCAAGAAACTAGGTGGCTCATATTAATCACTCTTTATATAATCAAGAGCCATCAAGACCCAAGAACAGGAAATATACTCCTCAATCTTCACAAACAGATTTACGAGAACATCTTCAACAGAAGAGAAGGAGTAATTCTGTGACAATGGACCATGCTGAATGTGACTTCCAGCCAAGAGTCATAATTCAATGCAGATGTCAATCAATGTCTTATGACCATGTTGATCATGAATGTGACTTCCAGCCAAGAGTTATAATGCAATGCAGATGTCAAACAAAACGACAATCTGTCTTCAATCGGATTCAGTGTGAACCTATGCCTGATG
This sequence comes from Iris pallida, assembly GCA_029216955.1. Lineage (NCBI taxonomy): Eukaryota > Viridiplantae > Streptophyta > Magnoliopsida > Asparagales > Iridaceae > Iris > Iris pallida. Next base: position 5,290,797 of record JANAVB010040619.1, on the reverse strand, counting down.
AAGATGAGCCTTTGTTTACTTCTGTCAACATGACCTCTCGGGATACTGGGGGTAGAGCTGATAGTCCAGATGGAGTATATAGAAACACCATAGCAAGAGTCCTAGGTACTAGTCAGAGAAATTTGATCTCTGAAGACGATTCTGAATTCCTGGAAGAATCTAATTTTCTACCTCTTCCTACTGGGGTAGTTCTCCTATAATTGACTTTGATGCACAAAGCAATGATTCAGAACAAACAACATCCACCAGTTCATCAATAATTCCTCATACAGTCATAACGTATATGGTGGATGGGAATACTGATGAACCTTCTTTTTCCTTGACTCCTCAAGAACAAAGGATTGCTTCTTTGGAACAGCAAATAAAGTCTATGGCCGATACTATGAAGTCGATGTATGAACTCATGGCAAAACAGATGCAAAATCGACAGACTGTACCAGATGCCATACCAATTGACACTGCTATAAGTCCGGTACAAGTTCCTCCAGTAGTACAATCCAATACTCCTGGACCAGCTCAACCAAATCTTAGTCTCTCTGGAGCTGGGGGTAGTGCTTATAACGCTGTTCCTCCTCCCAACTATTCTCTACAAGTTACAACTCCACAATCTTCCGGAGTTGTTAATGAAGAATTGAGGAATCTCAAAACTCAATTCGAGGCATTCAAACAGAAAGATAGTTTACAAAGGTTAGGCATCAAGCAACCTTATCCGATAGAATGGAAGCAAGTATCGTATCCTCCTAAATACAAGCCTCCTACTATCTCATTCTATGATGGAACCACTTCTCCAAGTCAGTTTATTAATCACTTTGAAGTGATGACTGATCAGCTGCAACCAAGCGACGCCCTCCTTACTCGGGTGTTTGTTGGATGTCTCAAGGGAACGGCTTATGAATGGTATAGAAGTCTCCCAGATGGGAGCATTACCTCATTTGTCGGTTTCAAACAGATGTTTCTTGAACGGTTCTATGAAGGGCTCAATGACATGACTATGTCTGCTCTTATTAGAATCAAGCAGAAAAATAATGAAACTACAGAAGATTACATTGAACGGTTTCGAAGAGAAGCTCTGAAGATGCCTCTTGGAACTCCTGATGCTGTCACCATCGACACATGCAAATCAAACTTGTTGCCAATCATCAGCATGTGGACAGGATCCATCCAATTCCAAGACTGGCCTTCTTTCATAGTTAGTGTCAAGGCCGCAGAAATTAGTGCTGAAACCTTCAAAGGTTTAGGAGTGCAGATGACTCCCAAAGAAACAGGTCAAGGTACTAACAATAAAAACAATGCTCATAAAGGAAAAGAAACCCTTGAGGTTAATCTTCAGAGCAAAGATGCATCAACTGTTCAAACTTCTCCTACCTCTACAACCCAACAAACAAGAGCACCTCGTCCTAAGGAAGAATACTCTTTTGACGACGACGATGTCCTTGGTATCTTTGAAAGTCTGTTGAAAGGTAATAAGATACAATTACCTGAGATCAAGAAACCTGATGAAGCTGGTAAGACAAATCATCCCAAATACTGTCCATACCACCGAATGTTGGGTCATATAATTCGTACATATTATGTACTGAAAGGAAAGATCCAAGAAATGATTAAATCTGGAGCTATCTCTCTTACTCCGAAAGAGAAGACTGTCACCTCCAATGTCGTCTCTATGCAATTTGAAGATTTCCCTCCTCAACTCCTTGAAAGTGGGATCGTTCCTATTCCCAAGGCAACTCTTGACATAGTGAATCTTCCTCCTCCACAGTCTGAAGGATTAGTGCCAATCACTTTGGAAACAGGAGAAATTATGTGGATCCATCCTGATCTAGTGGCAGATTTTGAATCGCCTTCTCCTCAAAAGACTACTTCTCGAAAGTCCAAGAAGGCTGAAAAGATTAAGTCATGTCATATGACTTCTCTTGGGTCTACCTCTGACACAGAGCCAAAAGAGAAAGAAGAAGCACTTGCTGGTGCTACTCGAACGGGGAAACCTTATCTAAAGGATTATTTCAAGAATCCTGAGGATACTCCTGATATCCCTCCAGCTGATAAAGATGCTCCTAATATTCCTCCTGAAGAAGAATCATCCACCGTACCTGTTCCTTCAACTACCCAAGATGAACCTGCTCCTTCCAAGCCTACAGCTCTTGAGAAAGGCAAACAACAGGCTCGGTTTGATAAGCCAATCAAGAAGTCCTCTCCTTTTGGACTTCAGAAGCCTTATAACTTCGACATTTTAGCTCAACTTGCTAATACTCCAGCTAGAATGTCCCTCTTTGAACTTCTACGTCTTTCCAAAGAGACTCGGAAGATGTTAAGTGAAGCACTTCTACAGGCTGACTCTTGTCTTGCACAATTGAAGAAGCCAGATGCGGAACCTGCTACTTGCTTATATTGCAACAGTGTACTGGAGATTATCCCAAATATTACCTTTACACAAGACAACATGCTACTGGAGGATAATCGACATAATCGGCCTCTCTACTACACCGGTTATATCGATACGATGAAGATAGATCGTATCCTTATTGATCCAGGGTCTGCTATAAGCATCATGCCAAAGAGTCTGTTGGATGAACTAAAAATCCCTCTTCACAAGCTTTCCAAGACGGTTACTACTATCCTGGGATTTAATCAAAGCCGAAGCGAGCCTTTGGGAAAGATTCATCTGAAGCTTCAAATAGGCGATTTCAGATCCAAAGTCACTTTCTATGTGATCGAGATTGTGGGATCCTACAATCTTCTTCTTGGGAGGCCCTTTCTTCATGAAAATAATGTGGTGCCTTCTACTCTTCATCAGTATTTTAAATACATTGATAGCAATAGAAGAGTACAAAAAGAAGTTGCTGATATAAATTCCTTCCATGGGGTTGAAGCTTATTTCAATGATTCCCGAATGTACAAAGAAGAGTATACAAGGGTCATACAAGCTATGGAGAAAGAGGATTCACAAAGTGAGACTTTAATAATTCCTGTTAAAGGTCGAACTACTCAGCAACAATCTCCCAAACTCTCTGGAGAAGGTTCTTTCATCATTCCGGTGAATGGACAGATTTCTCCGTTACCTCAGTCATCTGCTCAAGATACACTGATCATTCCTATCAGTGGGCGTACTGCAATTCCTGTATCTTCACATGTGAAACAGGATACTCTGCTAATTCCAGTTGGAGGGCGGATTATTCTTCCATCTCAAACTTCAAGGGAGCTCACCTCTTCTGAGCCATTTGTTATCGATCTTAATCGAAACAATGCTTCTTCTCGTTCATCTTCTCCCCCTTTAGTCATTGATTTGGCTAAGATCTCTAAGGCTCAGCCTTCTTCCAATGTAAATATTGCTGCTTTTATATTTAATGAAAAGTCTCCATCTTTGCAGTACGTTGATGTGTGCAATTATGTTCATAGTTATTTACATTTGTTAGATGACTTGAACACAATAACCATAGGAGTTGTACAGACTGTTCATACAGATGTATCCCTAGAACCAGTACAATCTTCATACTTTCTAGTTCCCAGCAGAAAGCCAGGAGTCATCCCAATATTCTTCTATAAAGGGCCCTAAAATCCTTCTGATTTAGAAGATGATGACAAAAATGATGATACTGGAAGATTACAATTACGTCGTTATAGTCAGCAATCTAAAGACATCATCAAAAATATGGGCTATGACTTCAGAACTGGCCTCAACAGTGGAAAAGGAAGAAAAATGCCTGTCCGGATTCCTCCTCTGAAATATGGAAGGACTAAATGCGGATTGGGCTATACTGCTCCTACTTCTTTTATCAATATTATTCATGAAGATCCCGAGTCTGACGAAGATAAGAGATCTGATTCTTCCAGTTCCACTTCTTGGGATTCCGATACGAGTATCGGCGATTTCTACTGCAACATTCTGTCATCCAACATGGTCTCCATTGACCGTTCTGAAGAAAGTGATGAAGACGAAGATGAGTTTGAAATCTCACCTGAATCAGAACAATAGGCCCAAAGGTTAGATAATCAATGGGAGTTCCGTTTCGAGCAAAAAGAACCTCCGACTGAAGACAAATTTGTTCAAATAGATGTTGGTGAAGAGGGATCTCCCAAACCAATATTCATCAGTGAAAGTCTTTCAGAAATTGATAAGCAAGACATGATTAAACTTATTCGTGACTACATCGACGTCTTCGCTTGGAGTTATGAAGATATGCCAGGACTCGATCCATAAATTGCAACTCACAAGCTCAATATCTTGCCGAATGCTAAACCGGTCAAACAACAACAGCGACGATTTCGTCCAGACATCATGGATGCAATTGAAGCTGAAGTTAATAAACTCATGGCCTCTGGGTTTATTAGAGAGGAACAACATCCCGATTGGGTGGCTAACATAGTTCCTGTTCTTAAAAAGACTGGCAAGATCAGAGTTTGCATAGACTTCTGCGATCTCAATGCGGCATGTCCTAAAGACGAATTCCCTCTACCAATTACTGATGTCATGATCGATAATACCTGTGGATTTGAACGGATGTCATTCATGGACGGGTAATTTGGATACAATTAGATTAAAATGTTTCCAGATGACGAGAAGCACACTTCTTTCAGAACGCCGATCGGTACATACTGTTATACAGTTATGCCATTCGGTCTCAAGAATGCAGGAGCAACTTATCAACGAGCTATGAGCACTATATTCCATGAACATTTGCAGAAAACAGTCGAATGCTATGTTGATGATATTGCAGTCAAAAGTCGACAAAATGAGGATCATATCCAAGATTTGAAGACTATATTTGATCTAATGCGTAAGCATCAATTAAAGATGAACCCTACTAAGTCCTTCTTAGGCGTCTCTAGTGGTAAATTTCTCGGCTTCGTCATTACCTCTAAAGGTATACACGTGGATCCCGAGAAGATCAAAGCCATCCAAGAGATGCGTCCTCCACGCACCTTAAAAGAGCTACGAGGATTTCAAGGAAGGATCGCTTATATCAGGAGATTCATCTCTAATTTATCAGGACGCTGCAGACCATTCAACAAACTTATGAAGAAAGGTGTTTCTTTTGTCTGGAATGATGAATGTCAGAAAGAATTCGATGATATAAAATAATATCTGATGAGCCCTCCAGTATTGGTACCTCCCGTCTCAGGAATTCCATTTCTCCTATATACTCGAGCAATGAGTCATTCATTGGGTGCATTACTCGCTCAAAAGAATCAAAATGGTCATGAACAAGCCATCTATTATCTCAGTCGTACTATGACCGGAGCTGAACCTCGATATTCATCGGTCGAAAAAGAATGTCTAGCCTTGATGTTCGCTGTTCAAAAGACACGACATTATATCATTGGCCAGACTATTCATGTCATCTCCAGGATCAATCCTATACGAATCATGATGAAGAAACCCAGTGTTTTGAATTCTCGATTAGCTAACTGGGGAATCCTACTTGCTCAGTATGACATGCATTATATTCCTCAGAAGTCAGTCAAAGGACAAGCTTTAGCTGATTTTCTGGCTGCTCATTCAATTCCAGAAGATTCAAAACTCTATGACGAAATTCCAGATGAAGTCCTAGATTCAAACCAAATTGCTGAAGAAGATCCTACTTGGCATCTATTCTTTGATGGAGCTTCAAGGATAGGTCCTAATGGTGATATTGTCGCTGGAGTTGGAATCGTTCTTCTATCACCAGAAGGCCTTGCTATTCAAAGAGCTTATTCTTTTGATCAGTCGTGTTCAAACAACGTAGCTGAGTACAATGCGTTACTCATTAGTCTTCAACTCGCTAAACATCTGAATATTCAACATTTGGAGGTGTACGGAGACTCTAAACTCATTATCAATCAGATAAGGGGTACTTATGAAGTTCGCCATCAAGATCTGGTTCCTTATCATAGATCAGCTATATCAATGGCTTCTTCGTTTGAAGAATTCTTCATTGAACATGTTAGGCGAGCATGTAACACAGAAGCTGATGCTCTAGCTAATCTTGCAGCGGTGTTGGCTATCCCGATTAGACGACAACAAATAATTGTTGTTCGCAATCGAGAACTATTCCATCTCGAAAATAATATGACTCTAGGACTTCCAGTTGATATTGAAGAATCAACATCTCATGATATCAATGCAACAAGAGGATTTGGATTCAGTCGTAAATCTTTATCATTTTTATCTGATTCCAGCATGGAATTCATCTTCAGTAACTCGGTCGAGAATCAAAATACGGATACGGATTGGAGACTTCCTTTCTTAGATTTCGTATTGTATGATATTCTTCTGGATGATCCGAGTGAGGCAGCATCTATCAGACGACGATCACTCCGATTCTATTATAATCATACAACAAAGACCTTATATCGTCGAGCTTATGATGGTTTACTTCTTCGATGTGTTGCCGGTGACGAGGCTCAAAAAATTATTCGCGAAGCACATGATAGAATTTATGGAGCACATCAGCCTGGACCAAAACTTCAAGACCGTATTCGACGTATGGGTTATTATTGGCCCACTATGGTATCAGACGCCATCGAATATGCAAAGAAGTGTAAAGCTTATCAAATCCATGCAGATTTTATTCATCAACCTTTGGAATTTCTACATCCGACGGCAGTATCATGGCCCTTCGAAGCTTGGGGCATGGACATTATCGGTCCGATCAACCCGCCGTCATCAAAAGGTCATCGGTTTATTCTCGCAATAACTGATTACTTCTCCAAAATGGGCCGAAGCCATTCCTTTATCTGAAGTTAAGACGTCCAATGTCATCAGCTTTATTAAGCATCATGTCATCTACAGATTTGGTGTTCCTCGACGCATTATTCATGATAATGGACCACAGTTCGTTAGTCAGAAGTTTACTCGATTCTGTGACGATCACCGGATCAACAATGTGGCTTCTACCGCATATAATCCGACAGCTAACGGATTAGCAGAAGCTTTCAACAAGACCATCATCAAACTCCTAAAGAAGTTTGTCTCTACTAACAAACGTAATTGGAGTGAGAAGCTTGGTGAATGTTTGTGGACTTACCGTACTACAGTTCGTAATGCTACTAAATGTACACCCTTCTCTCTGGTGTATGGTTGCGAAGCTGTTCTTCCATTAGAGATTCAAATTCCTTCTTTAAGGATAGCAATCGCTAATGAACTCACTGCTGCAAATAATGATCGTCTTCGACTTCAGGAATTAGAAGCTCTGGATAAAAAGCGATTATCTGCTCAACAGAATATTGAATTCTATCAAGCTAGAATCTCAAGAGCTTTTAATAAGAAAGTCAGAGTTCTAGTGTATCAAAAAGGAGAACTTGTTCTAACAGTCAGACGTCCTATGACTATGACTCATATGAGCAAGGGCAAATTTGACGCAAAATGGGAAGGACCCTATATCGTGAGCAGAGTTTTCTCAAATGGAGCTTATCAACTCTCAGAACTGGATGGTCGAAAAGTTATGATGCATATTAATGGCAAATTCCTTAAAAAGTATTATGCATAAATACTTGTAAATTATCAGACAAGTTCATGCTTATAAATAAAAATTTTATTTTATTTTAATCACGAATGATAGTACATGATTTTAAGGAAGATCACTATCATCCTTCTCTATATTTGGACGCGGGCCACTGCCGTCTTTCTCGAAAACGCAGTCAGCAAAAGAACTGAGAACCTCTTTGCTGGAACCCACGAGGAACTTACAAGCAGCCATCCTCATAGCTTCTTCTTCTTCAGTCCTTCCCGGTTCGAGCAGGAAGTCCAAAATGTTCCTTGGTGGCTTGGGTGCAGACGAACCCTCGTCTGCTACCGCCTTCTTCAATTGAATTGGATCAGCAGGGCATTCTCCAGTGCCTTTCTGAATCTTCATGGCAATTCCAGCTTTCTTGGATGCTTCTTCAGACGACATTCTTATGTTTGAAAGAAGAAGTGTTCGTTCTTGTCAGATTTTTGCTATATTTATAGGCAGAAGTTCTACAAATAATGAAACGTCGCGTTCATCCGACAGTTCACACATTCATTAATACTTGACGGTTCATCCGTTCATTTATTACGTTCGTCCGTTCATAATCTTCTATTAATTTATTAAGTGGGGATTCGTTATTTATCATGTTTTCATAACCTCTGAATCAATTCCGAATCTATCTACTCATTTCTCATTTTTGACCTCTGTATAGAAATCAATCTATTTTCTTTTGAGTTCATATATATTATCACGTCCATATTACCTCTGATAATATCATATACTCAGAAAAGAAGATTTTATTATCTATCATGTCCACAATTCATCCACAAATACAAATTATTGAGCATAGAAGAATTATCATTTCCATTCTCATTTCACCACAAAAAAAAAGTCTATTACATTTTCTTAGACTTTCTTACAAATTATAATGGAAATCTATTACAATCTTGGATTTTCATTCTACGCCACAACAATAACCTAATAGAGATCTATCTTCTTCTTTGGATCTTCTTCGTCGGACCTTCTCCGTCAGGTTTGTTGTTGGTGGCAGTTCCTGACTGTCTGAGTCCCAGTCACGACCAGATCAGCAGGAATCAAACTCTGGTCTTCTCTCTCAGACGAGAGGAGAACCACAGAGTATGGCAGCCCAAAGTCGTGGTACTGCCAATACAATTGGTGGATTGGGGGTAACCTCTCAAGAAAGATAGGAATGTATTCCATATTGGGATACAATTCCTAGTTCTGCCTTGAAAGGAACTCTACTACCCGATTTCTCGGGGTAGAGTTGACTCCACCATCCAACTCTCGTGTATAAAGGCTCTTTCTACCATCTGAGGAAGACCCTTCTATCCCACGAAGAGTTCTGAGTTGTCTGATGTACGCGTCAAAAGCGTATGAGCTCCCTGATGTAGGTGTCAGCAGAATATTCTCCACAGCATCCACATCACCAATGCCAGTTCTAAAGAAAGTTTTCAGCCGAATTCCTGCAGAAAGCATCAAGGAAAAGGAGATTAATCAACAGAAATGTCATTTGGCACGCACTGGCTAGTCAAGCGTGCATTGTTCAGTCAGAAACAAAAAGCCCATTTTCAACAGCAACAAAATAGTACGTGTACTATACTGGACTTACCTTCAAGATTGGTACTAAGAATTGGCAAACTCATGTTTGATACAGTGTGCAGAAATCGAACATTAGAAAGCATTGCTTTCCTGTTTGAGAATGAAATCTCCCAAAAATTTCATTCTCAGAGAAAAAGAAGAAGAATGGGAGATGAGTATCTTTGAAACTCAGCTATCTATTTAAAGGACAAAGTACAAGCTTATTCTTGGAAAAGATCCGCATAAATAGTGCTCGTAAACCATGGAATGAATGACACGTGTGCTTTGGAAGACAGCACAACATTGGAAACAGTCAAAGAGTGCTAATTAACATTCTTCATTAATGCACGCTGTTCAAACACAAAAGTTGTACTACATTCTTCAAGACAGGCACTGATGGCCTTACAAAGGACAAAAGAAGAAGTGCAACATTTTCAAAAGAAGACAAAAGCATAAAAGACACGCTCTATTTAGCAGAGCGACTGAGCTTAGTGCCCAGTTCTTCTACGCTCTTAACCCCCATGCGGTGTAACAGAGCCTTCAACATTTCACGCTGCTCTGCAAGGCTGCGTCCGTCAGAAGAAGACGAGCCATCCAGACCAAAATAGCTCAGGAAATTCTTGGCTAAATGCATGGGATCATCTTTGAACTCGAAGACTAGGGGCTCCGGTTCCTTACCCTCAAAAGTGGGATCACCATGGGAACAAAAACCTAATTTGCGTGCTTCTTCTTCAGCTTCTTCCTTTGGTGTCATGTTGACGTAAGATGAAGATTAAAAATGAATCTTCTCCCTGTTTATATAACAGAGCTCGCCGACGGTTCATATTCCACCATAAATTGGATGCAATCAGTCTCGGAGAACGAAGAGTCATTATGACATTTAATAAGTTCATTTGGATGTTTTCAAAGAACTTCGAAGTCTTTTCGACTTCTGAAAAATTTGAAGTCATCTCAGCGTGACTGATTTCATTTTATCATCTCGTTTTTAAAGTATTTCGAAATAATTTATCATTTTTTGAAAACTTTAAAGGGGGTTTTATAGGCCTCAAAAATGACAGTCACGCTGAGTTGATCAGAACAAGTCCAACAGTCACGCTGAGTTGATCAGGACAGAGTCAAAAGTCACGCTCAGTTGATCAGGACAATATTTACAAATCACGCTGAGGAGACAGCTTATCATTTGTCAGAGTGTAATTATGACTGACAGCACGACAGACGAAGAATGTCTCCTCGTATGCCACGTATGCACAGAACTCGAGAGATCATAGCCGCCTATTGCGTGACTTTTTGAAATCTTCTTCAGCAAGACTCAGCCTTCACCAAGTTGGCGTACCAAAAGAGCTTCTTGTCATTTAATGCGACTGACAAAAGCAATCACTGTCAGAGATTTTGTGTCAGTCGAGGCACATCAAAATCAAGACAGCTGGCAGTCCTGCCTCAATTGAGCGTGGATTATGTTCCTTCCCAAAGTCCGCGTATATTTTGAGCTTTCTATCTCAAGTTTGCGTGGATTCTGAAGTTTTTTCCCTCAAGTCTGCGTGGATTCTGAAGTTTTCTTCACCAAATCTGCGTGGATTCTGAAGCTTCCTGCCCCAAGTTTGCGTGAATTTTGAAGCTTTCTATCCCGAGTCTGCGTGGATTTCGTCTTCAACAAGTCTGCGTGGATTTCATCAAATTGGAGTACGTGGCAGCCATGCCACTGATCTCTCGCCTGCGTGTCCTGTAACTTGCACACAACTCAAGCATGATTGCCATGTGTCCAACAGTTACAGGCCACGTCCAGTAACTGCTCACAACCTTGCGTATGTTAAATCCTGCGTGATTTCCAACTAGGCACAGGCTGTGAAGACAGTTATCCTTTCAGTTATTTTTGACTCTATAAATAGAGTTCTTTTTCTCATTCATTGGACAGATACTTAGTTATCTACTGTCAAAATTTTGAGAGCTTTTCTTCTTCGCATAGTCCAAGGGATAAAGCGATCGTCTTCTAGATCGGATTCCTACAGTTGTAATTTTCCCAGATACACAATAAATAAAGGAATTTATTTATGGAAAACACTCGTACCACTGAAAGACAATCAATAACGCTTCTATAGATAACCATCATAGATTATAGTCTTGCTGAACTTTGATGATGCTTCTTTATCAGCCGTCATTAAATCCCCTTATCAAGCGTCATTAAAGGGTATTTTTGTTGTAGTGAAGTCATGGCTTATGACTTAAGCCAATAGAAGCCCATAGGCCCATACCATAGAACCCTAACCCTAATCCACCTATTCTTGGCCGGCCACATTGGTTTTCCCTCCCTATATAATGTCTCTTCCACTAGGTTTATCCTCTTTAGAAATTTTCCAAGTTTGAGAAAGAGGTAAGTCCCCAACTTCAATAATTCCTAGAAATTCCATTTCAATTTCTTTTCCACCCAAACCAATTGTAATAGGTTCTAAATTTATTCTACTTGCTGTTGGTATTGAGAAATTTCAGGAGAGAAACAATTTGGAAGAGTTTTGGAGGCTTGAGGGTCCACACACAAAGGGGCTTTTTGAGCCTTTGCAAACCCTAGATAATATCCTAATTCCTTCCATAAAATACTGTTTTTATTGCATATCTAGGAAGCCCTAGGCCTACCCTAAGTGTAGGTATAGCTAACCCTAGATTTCTATAGGATTTCGTGTCCAATTCGTGTCCCATTTGTACACGTATCAGTCCTCGCATGTATGTTTGATAAAATGCCCCAAAGGGCATTTCGATTCTTTTTGTGCAAAGTATTTGATTGGAAATCTTCATTGGTTTGTAGCTTGTCGATTCCTATTCGACTGAACACATATTCATGTCGCGTCGTGTCAGATTATAGACACGAACTCACTCGAATCTGCCTGCGAGCAGTGCCCTGTTGCTCGGGGTCATTTACGTGCAGGACACACCACTAGGACACGTGATACTTGACACACACGATGGGGCATTAACTGACACCACGTGTGTCAAGTTTTAGGGCCTCTTGTGTCGTGTCGGACACACACGAAGCCGTGCACTGGTTTTGTACTGTATCGGCTACAGTCGATTTTCGGCACTGATACGTGTGTCGTATCGCACACACGCGTGTCGTGGACACGTATCAGGGTATTTTCGACCTAGCCCTAGTCCCCCTCGATACTGGGACACGATCACGAGATCTGTGTCGTGTCGTGTCATGTGCACGAGTACTGGAACCACGTACACGAGGCTGTCCATACTACACTGTTCGTGTATCAGTATAAGATTTGTTTCTCTGTTTACATTTAGTTTTAATGATTTAAATAGTGATTTTATTTGCTAATTTAGATCCTAACATGTCTAATGATCTATAATAGATTAGTTTACATGATTAGTTAAGTTTTGATATGGGATTTGATTCGAATTGGGGAATAATGCCATTCGGCTGATACCAGGCTACACAGGTTATTGATACATTGGTTTTCTATTTTCCTAAACATTAAATTCTTGTTTTAAGTGATGGTTTTTACTGATTGAATGTCTCCCACATGATTGGTTGTTCATGTTAGCTTAATATTGCAATTCGAATTAGACTTTTGAGTTGAGAATGGGATTTGGACTTTGTGTTTGGTTTCAATGAAATAGCTGATATAGGTGTTTGGTTGATTGAGTTCAGTTGACATATGAACTGAATTGAATTGATTCAAATCTTATTTTCCTGAGATGGGTTGCATATTTCTTTCATGATTATCAGCACCACTTCCTGGATTTTACCATTTGATTCCAGGTTACTCAATGTATTCCCTATTTTCCTAGGAACACAATGTTCACTGTTTGCAATAGGTTTTCCAGATTTCATTGCCACGCCCTAATGTATTTCCATGTTCCTTTAACACTTCACTGTGTCACAATGTATATCACTGATTCCCATTTTCCCTAATACTATTCCAATGTTTTAATACTATTACACTGATTCCTATACCTGGGATTAATGTTTCCTACACACATTTTTCCTAACACTACACTCATTCCTGTCAACTGATATTGTACCACTTTGCCACTATTTTTTATTACACGCAGGATATATTAGCTCACTGTTTTACTTAACATTCATCACACACTCACATGCCTATCACACACTCGTGTACTCTCACTAACACACAACCCTATCATGTATCTCACTACACACACTCTTGCACTCTCATGACACACACACACACACACACTTGGACACATGCATGAGTCCTTCCTATTCTCTATACACATGTATATATATATGTATTTGAGATGTATACATATATGTATCCTATATCTATGTGTGCCTACTATTATATATATTAGATATACATGTATGTGTAGTATACACATAGGTAGCCTATATGTTAGGTGTATTCTATATTAGATTGTGTAGTATAGCAATATGGGTATTGTATTTTAGATATGGATATTGTCATGTGTTTATGTAATATAGGTTGTGGGATGGTTTAGGCATGGTATTGCCTAATAGCTAGTCTAGGGCTCTAAGCCTATGGGTGTATCTGTTGTCAGTGTAGAGTCTAGATAGACTTGTATAACCTTGTTAGACCTAGAATAGACTAGTTAGACTAGTATAGACTAGTTTGACTTCTAGGGTTGACTAGAGTTGACCAAGAGTTGACTTTGGCCTAGATTGACCTAGATTCATGTAGAATGTATTGTAGTGCATCTTATTACTATTCTGGACTTATTGTGACTTGTACTGTTCTAAATAGGAGCCAGACACCACTCCTCGGACAGTACTTTCATCTTGGACATTCAGATAGTAGGCGAGTACATTCTCTGATCTTTTCATACCTGTCTGGACTATATTCTTGCTCTAGATTACTTTACTTGATGCTGACATGTATCTTCACGGATTAGTACTATATGGATCCTTTCCTGAGATGTTATCCCTCTACGGGTGCATCGGGTATTTCATGTTCATGTACTTTATCATGTGCATCAGGTACTCCTTGTACTCGTACTAAGTTCATGTATTCACATGTTCTCATGTGCCTTCGTGTACTATCATGTGTCTCATGTACTACTCATTACATGAGTTTACGTATCTTTAGCTGTATTCATGTGCCAATAACGTAACTTGAATGGATCCTTGTGTATTGATTGGGGCGGGGTGAGTAGAATTGGTTATGTGATCATTATCCCAGTAGGTATTCATGTGCCGCTTAGTTGTATTCATGTGCCCCTAAGCCGTTTACATAACCATATTGTACTCTAAATCACTTAGCCACTTACATTCTTTACTTATCATGTATTTACTTTCAGTTACAAAATATCTCTTATTTTCCCGTACTTCCTTTCCAGCATTTCCTGTATTTTACTCTATTGCATGCTTTATACTCCTAACCTGTTATGAACTATTTTGAGAGATATGTGCTCGTTCCCGTCCTGATTGGACCTGTTAAAAATTTTATAGAGGACGAGAAGGAGGCCTGCTTAGATACTTCTATGGGACAGCCTTAGAGAACACTTGCGATCCGGACTTCCAGTCGGATCCCTTAGCTGTAGAGACTGTTGCTCCATAGATATCTTTATCTTATTTCATTGTATTGGTGTTTTGAGTTGTTTATTTGGGTCTGTATTATTTTCGGTTGTCAGTGGAGTTTATCTAGACACTTAGCTTTCTCTCTATTTGTATTTCCTGTGGATTTGGATCTTGCATCTTTTATATCATTCTATCTTATCATATTCTACCTTAGATGTGATTGAGATATATTCTGTTAGGTTACCCCCATTCGGGGAGTATAACTGTTTATTACCTTAAATTGTTAGATGTTGTGACCTAGGATAGCATTCTACCGCCGACACTGCGGCGTAGGCTGGACGTACCCACGTCTCGTGCCCTTACTCTAGGGTGCGGGTCGTGACACATTTTTAGTGGTGGCCCATGCAGGTCGAGTTGTGTAGTGGTATTCGAACTAGAATATCACTACATCCTGCAGTAGGATTAGGATATATTTTTTTTGAAGGTACTCAATCACAGTTAGGATTCCTTGAGAGATTCCTGGGACGACCATTGAGAATCTTATTTAAACTTCAATTTGAATCATTTCCCTTGTTTTGTTGCTCTCACTCCTTGATTACTGAATTTGATTTTGTTGGATCGTTGTTGATTTTGATTTTCCTATCGAGATGAATTTTAAGGCCTGAGTTACGATATTTTTTGATAACATATGTTGACGGGAATACATGGATGGTAAAACGTCTACTTGATTATGGAACTTGTAGTTTATCGCATCCATATTAGCTGGCGTGGCGGAAACATAGAGACCTAACTTCGGATGTACGTATCTTGATTATGAGATTTGGAATTTCTCGCAGCTATACTAGTCGGCATAGCGAGATTTCCAAACGACATGATTGTAGAGGTGCATACCCTAGTTATGGAATCTATCGTTTATCGCAGCCTTGCTTACTGGCATGGCGAGGACTCTGAGTAATATGATTTTGGACAGACGCATATGATTATCAGATTGTATCTTGAGAAGGTTTTTTAAACATATTATCTCTATCGTACCATTCTGTTGTTATAAATTATACCCCATCATCAAATAACTTAGGAGTAAGAGTAACTTTAGCTGTTATTATAAATCTTGTATAACTTCTTGCTATAAAATTCTTCCTAATACAATGAATAGAATAATTTTTGCTAGACCTTAACTTGGATTTTATATTATAACTCTGGTTTCAAAATGGTTCCTTCTTTTAAACAGATAAGCAGAACAGATTTTATCATTATTTTCTTCTTGCCATTATTTCTTGTATTACCTTAAAATATATATATATATAGTGAACACAGATGCTTGCCTGACACGTATGCATGCTACACTTGATTACCAACCTATCTAAATGCATATTAATATGTTGATGTTAATTTCTCAAAATCCCAATAATTCTAATATAGGACAGTATCAGTGACAAGTTCTCCGTTTCCCAGATTAATTTCGTAAATTAAATTTAAATTTCATGTTATTAGTTGTTGTTTACATTAATGCACATATATGTTACATACAAGGTTTCAAGTCTTAAAGAAAATTGGTTGAGTTTGGTTGAGTTTTGTGTTGAATTTGTCAAATCTGAGACTGTGTACATATTAAACCTTTAACCCTGGATTCTAAGTGTTTAGATCAATTTGCAGTTTTAAATTGTAATGTTTTGAGCCGTATACATTGTTGTGTGTAGGTATATAATGTTAGGTTTCATACTCTTACATGTTAGGTTGTGGTTGTGGTAAACATTGAGTTGGTTTTGATGTTCGAATTTCTCCAAAATTTTGAAAACTGAATACATGTTAACATTTTTACATTGCTTTCAAAAGTGTAGTTCAATTTCAGTTCTAATATGTAATGTTGAACTAAACTGAAAGATCGAACCCTTTATTTCAAGTTTTAACCCATGTACACTTGACACTCTACACTAATGTTCACAACTGCAATGAAAACCTAACCCTTCATCTCTATGTTATGTTCATATATATATATATATATATATATATATATATATATATATATATATATATATATATATATATATAGTTTTGTATACATGTTATAATGTATGTAGATGCATAATTAAATCTCTACCTCTATATATATATATATATATATATATATATATATCGTGATTGGATTTCAATGCTATTGACTTTTGTTCCTTAAACTTTTGATTTTGATTTTTTTTTAAAATGGTACCCCTTTATATTTTATTTTATTTTTGATAATTACCATTTTTCAGATAGGATGGTAGACTGCCATACAGTCTTGATGATTGTTGTTTTTTTTTTCCTTTCCAGTATGGCACCCATAACCCGAGCCCGTCGCCTGAGAGCAGTTGCAGCTACTGAGAGTGTGCTTCCACCTCCTATTGTTCAGGAGGTAGTGATCCCTCTATCTGATCAGGGGGTGGTGGCACCTCCTGCCATTGAGGAGATGGTAGTAGCCTCGCTAGAGAGTCTTCCTTCATCTCCTGTCGTTCAGGAGAGAGCTGCAGTTTTGCCTGAGACCGAGAGCCTTTCCCCACCCCTTGAGATGGTACCCCATACTGTACTACCGGGAGGTTTGTTACTTGACGCAGCCCAGGTGTTTGGATATTTCCAAGAAAAGATGTTGGAGTCACAGAGAGTTCATAATGAGACCATGAGGGAGCAATACCAGAGGTTGCTACATCTGTGGGACTCTGTGCTTCCAGGAAGAGAGCCTAGCTCCAAGAGGGCGAAGAGCAGTACCCAGTCCTACCCAGAGCTTGAGGAGTACCCATATATCTAGCCTATATCATCATACCTAGCCCAGTCTCCTGTCCAGTAGAGGCCAACTGAGCCAGAACCTATCTGTACCTAGTGTAAGAAGTCTGGGCACAAGTGGAACTCCTGTAGAAAGAGACTAGAATTGTGCCTATTCTGTGGGTCAGCTGCACACTGGATGCAGCACTGTCCTGATATACCTGCCCCAACCAGGGCCCTGCTTCCAGAAGGGAGTTCTAGTTCTCAGACCTAGCTGGAGGTGAGTTTTGACCTAACCTTAGTATCCCTTTTTTAGAATATTTGATGCATCCCTTGCTTGTATGTTTTGATACCTCATGATTGCCTAGTACTGTAGCATGTCGGTGTAACTAGATGAGACCCCAGACTAATATTACATGCCATGACCCCATAGGTTACACTTTCCAACTGTATGATTTAAATAAGTTTCTGAGACTATGATTGCTGGGGATTTAACCTAGAAGGAGTACGATCACCTTAAATTTTGAGGACGAAATTTTTCTAAGGAGGGTAGACTTGTAACACCCAGTTTTCTAAAATAAGGGTGATTTTAAATTTTTGTAATTTTAGTCTTTTAATAATGATATTTAAATCATGATATGATTTTTGGTAATTTTTAAATCATTTTAAAACTATTTTAAATCATGACTTATGATTTTGGTGTTTTGATAGTGTAACCTTGGAGACTGGTTGACCTAGAGCCTAACCATGTTATTGGGATACTTATTTGTCATTTTAGCCTAGAGGATATTTTGTCATTTTTAGGGTTATTTGAATTTAATATAATTTATTTGAATTTATGATTTATTTTGACTTGATTTGAATGATGGTTGAATAGGTTGACTTTGACTAGTGTTGACCTTGGTGGACTGACCAATTAGCTAACCCTAGTTATGAGTGCCTTGGTTAGAATGTGTAACCCTAGCTTGACCTATGTTAGTGATATCCAACCAATTAGAATTTATTTGGAGAGATTAGGAATTGATTAGGCTAGCTAATGGCTTGTGATTTCACAAGTCGTGGCTTATGACTTAAGCCCATAGAAGCCCATAGGCCCATACCATGGAACCCTAACCCTAATCCACCTATTCTTGGCCGGCCACATTGGTTTTCCCCTATATAATGTCTCTTCCACTAGGTTTAGCCTCTTTAAAAATTTTCCAAGTTTGAGAAAGAGGTAAGTCCACAACTTCAATAATTCATAGAAATTCCATTTCAATTCCTTTTCCACCCAAACCAATTGCAATAGGTTCTAAATTTATTCTACTTGCTGTTGGTATTGAGAAATTTCAGGGAAGAAACAATTTGGAAGTGTTTTGGAGGCATGAGGGTCCACACACAAAGGGGCTTTTTGAGCCTTTGCAAACCCTAGGTAATATCCTAATTCCTTCCATGAAATACTATTTTTATTGCATACCTAGGAAGCCCTAGGCCTACCCTAACTGTAGGTATAGCTAACCCTAGATTTCTGTAGGATTTCGTGTCCAATTCGTGTCCTATTTGGACACGTATTGGTCCTCTCATGTAGGTGTTTGATGAAATGCCCCAAAGGGCATTTCGATTCTTTTTGTGCAAAGTGTTTGATTGGAAATCTTCATTGGGTTGTGGCTTGTTGATTCATATTCGACTGAACACATATTCGTGTCGCGTCGTGTCGGATTGTGGACACGAACTCACTCGAATCTGCCCGCGAGCAGTGCCCTGCTGCTCGGGGTCATTTCGCGCAGGACACGCCACTAGGACACATGATACTTGACACACACGATGGGGCATTGACTGACACCACGTGTGTCAAGTTTTAGGGCCTCTCGTGTCGTGTCGGACACACACGAAGCCGTGCACTGGTTTTGCACTGTATCGGCTACAGTCGATTTTCGGTACTGATACGTGTGTCGTATCGCACACACGCGTGTCGTGAACACGTATCAGAGTGTTCCCGACCTAGCCCTAGTCCCCCTCGATACTAGGACATGATCACGAGATCTGTGTCATGTCGTGTCGTATGTACGAGCACTGGAACCACGTGCACGAGGCTATCGACACTGCACTGTACGTGTATCAGTGTAATATTTGTTTCTCTGTTTATATTTAGTTTTAATGATTTAAATAGTGATTTTATTTGCTAATTTAGATCCTAACATGTCTAATGATCTATAATAGATTAGTTTACATGATATGTTAAGTTTTGATGTGGGACTTGATTCGAATTGGGGAATAATGCCATTCGGCTGATACCAGGCTACACAGGTTATTGATACATTGGTTTTCTATTTTCCTAAACATTAAATTCCTGTTTTAAGTGATGGTTTTCACTAATTGAATGTCTCCCACATGATTGGTTGTTCATGTTAGCTTAATATTGCAATTCGAATTAGACTTTTGAGTTGAGAATGGGATTTGGACTTTGTGTTTGGTTTCAATGAAATAGCTGATATAGGTGTTTGGTTGATTGAGTTCAGTTGACATATGAACTGAATTGAATTGATTCAAATCTTATTTTCCTGAGATGGGTTGCATATTTCTGTCATGATTATCAGCACCACTTCCTGGATTTTACCATTTGATTCCAGGTTACTCAATGTATTCCCTGTTTTCCTAGGAACACAATGTTCACTGTTTGTAATAGGTTTTCCAGATTTTATTGCCATGCCCTAATGTATTTCCCTGTTCTTTTAACACTTCACTGTGTCACAATGTATATCACTGATTCCCATTTTCCCTAATACTATCCCACTGTTTTAACACTATTACACTGATTCCTATACCTAGGATTAATGTTTCCTACATACATTTTTTCTAACACTACACTCATTCCTGTCAACTGATATTGTACCACTTTGCCACTGTTTTTCATTACACGCAGGATATATTAGCTCACTGGTTTACTTAACATTCATCACACACTCACATGCCTATCACACACTTGTGTACTCTCACTAACACACAACCCTATCATGTATCTCACTACACACACTCTTGCACTCTCATGACACACACACACACACTTGGACACATGCATGAGTCCTTCCTATTCTCTATACACATGTATATATATATATGTATTTGAGATGTATACATATATGTATCCTATATCTATGTGTGCCTACTATTATATATATTAGATATACATGTATGTGTAGTATACACATAGGTAGCCTATATGTTAGGTGTATTCTATATTAGATTGTGTTGTATAGCAATATGGGTATTGTATTTTAGATATGGATATTGTCATTTGTTCATGTAATATAGGTTGTGGGATGGTTTAGGCATGGTATTGCCTAATAGCTAGTCTAGGGCTCTAAGCCTATGGGTGTATCTGTTGTCAGTGTAGAGTCTAGATAGACTTGTATAGCCTTGTTAGACCTAGAATAGACTAGTTAGACTAGTATAGACTAGTTTGACTTCTAGGGTTGACCAGAGTTGACCAAGAGTTGACTTTGGCCTAGATTGACCTAGATTCATGTAGAATGTATTGTAGTGCATCTTATTACTATTCTGGACTTATTGTGACTTGTACTGTTCAAAATAGGAGCCAGACACTACTCCTCAGACAGTACTTTTATCTTGGACATTCAGATAGTAGGCGAGTACATTCTCTGATCTTTTCATACCTGTCTGGACTATATTCTTGCTCTAGATTACTTTACTTGATGCTGACACGTATCTTCACGGATTAGTACTATATGGATCCTTTCCTGAGATGTTATCCCTCTACGGGTGCATCGGGTATTTCATGTTCATGTACTTTATCATGTGCATCAGGTACTCCTTGTACTCGTACTAAGTTCATGTATTCACATGTTCTCATGTGCCTTCGTTTACTATCATGTGCCTCATGTACTACTCATTACATGAGTTCACGTATCTTTAGCTGTATTCATGTGCCAATAACGTAACTTGAATGGATCCTTGTGTATTGATTGGGGCGGGGTGAGTAGAATTGGTTATGTGATCATTATCCCCAATAGGTATTCATGTGCCTCTTAGTTGTATTCATGTGCCCCTAAGCCGTTTACATAACCATATTGTACTCGAAATCACTTAGCCACTTACAGTCTTTACTTATCATGTATTTACTTTCAGTTACAAAATATCTCTTGTTTTCTCGTACTTCCTTTCCAGTATTTTCTGTATTTTACTCTATTGCATGCTTTATACTCCTAACATGTTATGAACTATTTTGAGAGATATGTGCTCGTTCCTGTCCTGATTGGACTTGTTGAAAATTTTACAAAGGACGAGGAGGAGGCCTGCTTAGATACTTCTATGGGACAGCCTTAGAGAACACTTGCTATCCGGACTTCCAGTCGGATCCCTTAGCTGTAGAGACTGTTGCTCCATAGATATCTTTATCTTATTTCATTGTATTGGTGATTTGAGTTGTTTATTTGGATCTGTATTATTTCTGGTTGTCAGTGGAGTTTATCTAGACACTTAGCTTTCTCTCTATTTGTATTTTCTGTGGATTTGGATCTTGCATCTTTTATATCATTCTATCTTATCGTATTCTATCTTAGATGTGATTGAGATATATTCTGTTATGTCACCCCCATTCGGGGAGTATAACTGTTTATTACCTTAAATTGTTAGATGTTGTGACCTAGGACAGCGTTCTACCGCCGACACTACGGCGTAGGCTGGTCGTACCCTAGTCTCGTGCCCTTACTCTAGGGTACGGGTCGTGACACATTTTTAGTGGTGGCCTATGCAGGTCGAGTTGTGTAGTGGTATTCGAACTAGAATATCACTACCGCCTGCAGTAGGATTAGGATATATTTTTTTTGAAGGTACTCAATCACAGTTAGGATTCCTTGAGAGATTCCTGGGACGACCCTTGAGAATCTTATTTAAACTTTAATTTGAATCATTTCCCTTGTTTTGTTGCTCTCCTTGATTACTGAATTTGATTTTGTTGGATCGTTGTTGATTTTGATTTTCCTATCGAGATAAATTTTAAGGCCTGAGTTACGATATTTTTCTGATAACATATGTTGACGGGAATACAGGGATGGTAAAACGTCTACTTGATTATGAAACTTGTAGTTTATCGCATCCATATTAGCTGGCGTGGCAGAAACATAGAGACCTAACTTCGGATGTACGTATCTTGATTATGAGATTTAGAATTTCTCGCAGCTATACTAGTCGGCATAGCGAGATTTCCAGACGACATGATTGTAGAGATGCATACCCCAGTTATGGAATCTATCGTTTATCGCAGCCTTGCTTACTGGCATGGCGAGGACTCTGAGTAACATAATTTTGGACAGACGTATATGATTATCAGATTTATCTTGAGAAGGTTTTTTAAACATATTATCTCTATCGTACCATTCTATTGTTATAAATTGTACCCCATCATCAAATAACTTAGGAGTAAGAGTAACTTTAGCTGTTATTATAAATCTTGTGTAACTTCTTGTTATAAAATTCTTCCTAATACAATGAATCGATGATTTTTGCTAGACCTTAACTTGGATTTGATATTATAACTCTGGTTTCAAAATGGTTCCTTTTTTTAAACCGATAAGCAGAACAGATTTTATCATTATTTTCTTCTTGCCATTATTACTTGTATTACCTTAAAATATATATATAGTGGACACAGATACTTGCCTGACACGTATGCACGCTACACTTGATTACCAACCTATCTCAATGCATATTAATATATTGATGTTAATTTCTCAAAATCCCAATAATTCTAATATAGGACAGTATCAGTGACTAGTTCTCCGTTTCCCAGATTAATTTCGTAAATTAAATTTAAATTTCATGTTATTAGTTGTTGTTTACATTACTGCACATATATGTTACATACAGGGTTTCAAGTCTTAAAGAAAATTGGTTGAGTTTGGTTGAGTTTTGTGTTGAATTTGTCAAATCTGAGACTGTGTACATATTAAACCTTTAACCCTGGATTCTAAGTGTTTAGTTCAATTTACAGTTTTAAATTGTAATGTTTTGAGCCGTATACATTGTTGTGTGTAGGTATATAATGTTAGGTTTCATACTCTTACATGTTAGGTTGTGGTTGTGGTAAACATTGAGTTGGTTTTGATGTTCGAATTTCTCCAAAATTTTGAAAACTGAATACATGTTAACATTTTTACATTGCTTTCAAATGTGTAGTTCAATTTCAGTTCTAATATGTAATGTTGAACTAAACTGAAAGATTGAACCCTTTATTTCAAGTTTTAACCCATGTACACTTGACACTCTACACTAATGTTCACAACTGCCATGAAAACCTAACCCTTTATCTCTATGTTATGTTCATATAGCTATATATATATATATATATATAGTTCTGTATACATTTTATAATGTATGTAGATGCATAATTAAATCTCTACCTCTCTATATATATATCGTGATTGGATTTCAATGCTATTGACTTTCGTTCCTTAAACTTTTGATTTTGATTTTTTTTAAAATGGTACCCCTTTATATTTTATTTTATTTTTGATAATTACCAGTTTTCAGATAGGATGGTAGATTGCCGTACAGTCTTGATGATTGTTGTTTTTTTTTCCTTTCCAGTGTGGCACCCATGACCCGAGCCCGTCGCCTGAGAGCAGCTGCAGCTACTGAGAGTGTGCTTCCACCTCCTATTGTTCAGGAGGTAGTGATCCCTCTATCTGATCTGGGGGTGGTGGTACCTCCTGCCATTGAGGAGATGGTGGTAGCCTCGTCAGAGAGTCTTCCTTCATCTCCTGTCGTTCAGGAGAGAGCTGCAGATTTGCCTGAGACCGAGAGCCTTTCCCCACCCCTTGAGATGGTACCCCATACTGTACTACCCGGAGGTTTGTTACTTGACGCAGCCCAGGTGTTTGGATATTTCCAAAAAAGGATGTTGGAGTCACAGAGAGTTCATAATGAGACCATGAGGGAGCAATACCAGAGGTTGCTACATCTGCGGGACTCTGTGCTTCCAGGAATAGAGCCTAGCTCCAAGAGGGCGAGGAGCAGTACCCAGTCCTACCCAGAGCTTGAGGAGTACCCATATATCCAGCCTATATCATCATACCCAGCCCAGTCTCCTGTCCATCAGAGGCCAACTGAGCCAGAACCTATCTGTACCTACTGTAAGAAGTCTGGGCACAAGTGGAACTCTTGTAGAAAGAGACTAGAATTGTGCCTATTTTGTGGGTCAGCTGCATACTGGATGCAGCACTGTCCTGATATACCTGCCCCAACCAGGGCCCTGCTTCCAGGAGGGAGTTCTAGTTCTCAGACCTAGCTGGAGGTGAGTTTTGACCTAACCTTAGTATCCCTTTTTGAGAATATTTGATGCATCCCTTGCTTGTATGTTTTGATACCTCGTGATTGCCTAGTACTGTAGCATGTCGGTGTAACTAGATGAGACCCCAGACTGATATTACATGCCATGACCCCATAGGTTACACTTTCCAACTGTATGATTTAAATAAGTTTCTGAGACTATGATTGCTGGGGGTTTAACCTAGAAGGAGTACGATCACCTTAAATTTCGAGGACGAAATTTTTCTAAGGAGGGTAGACTTGTAACACCCAGTTTTCTAAAATGAGGGTAATTTTGAATTTTTGTAATTTTAGTCTTTTAATAATGATATTTAAATCATGATATGATTTTTGGTAATTTTTAAATCATTTTAAAACTATTTTCAAACATGACTTTTGATTTTGGTGTTTTGATAGTGTAACCTTGGAGACTGGTTGACCTAGAGCCTAACCATGTTATTGGGATATTTATTTGTCATTTTAGCCTAGAGGATATTTTGTCATTTTTAGGGTTATTTGAATTTAATATAATTTATTTGAATTTATTATTTATTTTGAGTTGATTTAAATGATGGTTGAATAGGTTGACTTTGACTAGTGTTGACCTTGGTGGACTGACCAATTAGCTAACCCTAGTTATGAGTGCCTTGGTTAGAATGTGTAACCCTAGCTTGACCTAAGTTAGTGATATCCAACCAATTAGAATTTATTTGGAGAGATTAGGAATTGATTAGGCTAGCTAATGGCTTGTGATTTCACAAGTCATGGCTTATGACTTAAGCCCATAGAAGCCCATAGGCCCATACCATGGAACCCTAACCCTAATCCACCTATTCTTGGCCGGCCACATTGGTTTTCCCCCCTATATAATGTCTCTTCCACTAGGTTTAGCCTCTTTAGAAATTTTCCAAGTTTGAGAAAGAGGTAAGTCCCCAACTTCAATAATTCCTAGAAATTCCATTTCAAATCCTTTTCCACCCAAACCAATTACAATAGGTTCTTCATTAGGTTGTGGCTTGTTGATTCCTATTCGACTGAACACATATTCGTGTCGCGTCGTATCGGATTGTGGACACGAACTCACTCGAATCTGTCTGCGAGCAGTGCCCTACTGCTCGGGGTCATTTGCGCACAGGACACGCCACTAGGACACGTGATACTTGACACACACGATAGGGCATTGACTGACACCACGTGTGTTAAGTTTTAGGGCCTCTCGTGTCGTGTCGGACACACACGAAGTCGTGCACTGGTTTTGCACTGTATCGGCTACAGTCGATTTTCGGTACTGATACGTGTCGTATCGCACACACGCGTGTCGTGGACACGTATCAGGGTGTTCCCGACCTAGCTCTAGTCCCCCTGGATACTGGGACACGATCACGAGATCTGTGTCGTGTCGTGTCGTGTGCACGAGCACTGGAACCACGTACACGAGGCTGTCCATACTGCACTGTGCGTGTATCAGTGTAATATTTGTTTCTCTGTTTACATATAGTTTTAATGATTTAAATAGTAATTTTATTTGCTAATTTAGATCCTAACATGTCTAATGATCTATAATAGATTAGTTTACATGATTAGTTAAGTTTTGATGTGGGATTTGATTCGAATTGGGGAATAATGCCATTCGGCTGATACCAGGCTACACAGGTTATTGATACATTGGTTTTCTATTTTCCTAAACATTAAATTCCTGTTTTAAGTGATGGTTTTCACTGATTGAATGTCTCCCACATGATTGGTTGTTCATGTTAGCTTAATATTGCAATTCGAATTAGACTTTTGAGTTGAGAATGGGATTTGGACTTTGTGTTTGGTTTCAATGAAATAGCTGATATAGGTGTTTGGTTGATTGAGTTCAGTTGTCATATGAACTGAATTGAATTGATTCAAATCCTATTTTTCTGAGATGGGTTGCATATTTCTGTCATGATTATCAGCACCACTTCCTGGATTTTACCATTTGATTCCAGGTTACTCAATGTATTCCCTGTTTTCCTAGGAACACAATGTTCACTATTTTCAATAGGTTTTCCAGATTTCATTGCCACGCCCTAATGTATTTTTCTGTTCCTTTAACACTTCACTTTGTCACAATGTATATCACTGATTCCCATTTTCCCTAATACTATCCCACTGTTTTAACACTATTACACTGATTCCTATACCTGGGATTAATTTTTCCTACACACATTTTTCCTAACACTACACTCATTCCTGTCAACTGATATTGTACCACTTTGCCACTATTTTTTATTACACACAGGATATATTAGCTCACTGTTTTACTTAACATTCATCACACACTCACATGCCTATCACACACTCTTGTACTCCCACTAACACACAACCCTATCATGTATCTCACTACACACACTCTTGCACTCTCATGACACACACACACACACACTTGGACACATGCATGAGTCCTTCCTATTCTCTATATACATGTATATATATATATGTATTTGAGATGTATACATATATGTATCCTATATCTATGTGTGCCTACTATTATATATATTAGATATACATATATGTGTAGTATACATATAGGTAGCCTATATGTTAGGTGTATTCTATATTAGATTGTGTAGTATAGCAATATGGGTATTGTATTTTAGATATGGATATTGTCATGTGTTCATGTAATATAGGTTGTGGGATGGTTTAGGCATGGTATTGCCTAATAGCTAGTCTAGGGCTCTTAGCCTATGGGTGTATCTGTTGTCAGTGTAGAGTCTAGATAGACTTGCATAGCCTTGTTAGACCTAGAATAGACTAGTTAGACTAGTATAGACTAGTTTGACTTGTAGGGTTGTCCAGAGTTAACCAAGAGTTGACTTTGGACTAGATTGACCTAGATTCATGTAGAATGTATTGTAGTGCATCTTATTACCATTCTGAACTTGTTGTGACTTGTACTGTTCTAAATAGGAGCCAGACACCACTTCTCGGACAGTACTTTTATTTTGGACATTCAGATAGCAGGCGAGTACATTCTCTGATCTTTTTATACCTGTCTGGACTATATTCTTGCTCTAGATTACTTTACTTGATGCTGACACGTATCTTCACGGATTAGTACTATATGGATCCTTTCCTGAGATGTTATCCCTCTACAGGTGCATCGGGTATTTCATGTTCATGTACTTTATCATGTGCATCAGGTACTCCTTGTACTCGTACTAAGTTCACGTATTCACATGTTCTCATGTGACTTCATGTACTATCATGTGCCTCATGTACTACTCATTACATGAGTTCACGTATCTTTAGCTGTATTCATGTGCCAATAACGTAACTTGAATGGATCCTTGTGTATTGACTGGGGCGGGGTGAGTAGAATTGGTTATGTGATCATTATCCCCAGTAGGTATTCATGTGCCTCTTAGTTGTATTCATGTGCCCCTAAGCCGTTTACATAACCATATTGTAATCTAAATCACTTAGCCACTTACAGTCTTTACTTATCATGTATTTACTTTCAGTTACAAAATATCTCCTGTTTTCCCGTACTTCCTTTCCACCATTTCCTGTATTTTACTCTATTGCATGCTTTATACTCCTAACCTGTTATGAACTATTTTGAGAGATATGTGCCCGTTTCCGTCCTGATTGGACCTGTTGAAAATTTTACAGAGGACGAGGAGGAGGCCTGCTTAGATACTTCTATGGGACAGCCTTAGAGAACACTTGCGATCTGGACTTCCAGTCGGATCCCTTAGCTGTAGAGACTGTTGCTCCATAGATATCTTTATCTTATTTTATTGTATTGGTGATTTGAGTTGTTTATCTGGATCTGTATTATTTTTGGTTGTCAGTGGAGTTTATCTAGACACTTAGCTTTCTCTCTAATTGTATTTTCTGTGGATTTGGATCTTGCATCTTTTATATCATTTTATCTTATCGTATTCTATCTTAGATGTGATTGAGATATATTCTGTTATGTCACCCCCATTCGGGGAGTATAACTGTTTATTACCTTAAACTGTTAGATGTTGTGACCTGGGACAGCGTTCTACCACCGATACTGCGGCGTAGGCTGGACGTACCCACGTCTCGTGCCCTTACTCTAGGGTGTGGGTCGTGACACGTTTTTAGTGGTGGCCCATGCAGGTCGAGTTGTGTAGTGGTATTCGAACTAGAATATCACTATAGACTGCAGTAGGATTAGGATTTTTTTTGTAGGTACTCAATCACAGTTAGGATTCCTTGAGAGATTTCTGGGACGACCCTTGAGAATCTTATTTAAACTTCAATTTGAATCATTTTTCTTATTTTGTTGCTCTCACTCCTTGATTACTGAATTTGATTTTGTTGGATCGTTGTTGATTTTGATTTTCCTATCGAGATGAATTTTAAGGCCTGAGTTACGATATTTTTCTGATAACATATGTTGACGGGAATACAGGGATGGTAAAACGTCTACTTGATTATGGAACTTGTAGTTTATCACAACCATATTAGTTGGCGTGGCGGAAACATAGAGACCTGACTTCGGATGTACGTATCTTGATTATGAGATTTGGAATTTCTCGCAGCTATACTAGTCGGCATAGCGAGATTTCCAGACGACATGATTGTCGAGGTGCATACCCTAGTTATGGAATCTATCATTTATTGCATACCCTAGCGAGATTTCCAGACGACATGATTGTAGAGGTGCATACCCTAGTTATGGAATCTATCGTTTATCGCATACCCTAGCGAGATTTCCAGACGACATGATTGTAGAGGTGTATACCCTAGCGAGATTTCTAGACGACATGATTGGTTTGGGTACTTGTATCTGACCGTGGCTTGGAACAATAACTTGTCGCGGATTAGTTCGTCACATCTTGTCCTTGTTTGGTTGTAGGTGTGACTTACTACTTCGATGAGAAGGTATTGAACCTTGTTGGGGTCCGGATACCATATTTGATTCATAGCATGGAAAGATACGTCACCGTGAATTAGTTTACCATCTCCTGTCCTTGTTTGGTTGGGGGGATGGTAAGCTAGTTCAATAGGTGTGTATTGGACCATGTTATAATTCAATTGACTTATTTATTTGAGCAATATTTATTCAGTTTATATGGCATGATATTATGTGTCTTGTTAAGTCCCTCTAAGGACCTGGTTATCTCGCCAGGTGTGTGCTCTTGTCTTTCGCAGGTATTCTAGCTCTAGCCGTGATCCTCTCTATTTCTTCGAGGATGATTGCACTCGGATCGTCTTCGCTTCGCTCGCCAAAATCATTCTTTGTATATCATGTATTTCTTTTCATAGTTGGTAGTGGATTTGTCTCCGCCCAACTATATGTACCAATGACAATTCAAAGTTGATTATATGATATCTTTTATTCATTTATTTTGTGTGGATGAGATTAGTTATGGTTCTACTGCATTTTATAGCTTATGTATTCATACGAGATTTCTATATATTGGAGTGTATTTTGTATGTATACAGCTGGCATGTCTACGTTCCTATTCCTACGTATTTTGGGACTGGGGCGTTACAATAGCACTGCGCCTGACTGTAGCTTTTAGGATTTTCTTTTGTAAAAGAGATCTCCTTTGTAAAAGACATGTAATAGACTTTCATATGAAATAAAAGCCTTCTTTTGATGTCTATACTTTTGATGTCCTTTGCTGTGCCAAGTACTTTGTTTGAACTCTCTGGCGCATGTTTGACTCTAGTCGCATAGTATTAAGCGGATAGGAATTCTGGCCTATAGATGCGCCTGAAATTCTATGCTTCTGCAAGCGACATCTCTCCTAATGCATGATAGGCAGTTACTGTGGGGAATGCTCAACCCATATATCGAGATATGTGGAAGATTGTTGGTATTTTTGCCTTTAGTCTAGGAAAGATAGTCCCACATCGGCTACACCAAATGGTAAGTATCTCAATATAATGCTTTGCTTGTGTTGAAGTATGCACATGAGGTGTGGTAGGGCACAAATGGGTGCCATGTGAGAATATTTCCCTAAAAGGAAAAAGGAGTAATTCCAACAAGAAAGCAAGTTGATTTTTGTTGTTCGGATTCAAACACGGACTCTAGGATGCCTCGTGCATGCACGGGCATATTCGGGGGATAGGCGTGGACTAGCAAACGACTATGTGCTGATTGTGGGACAATCTAAAATATCAAACTTTATTTTTTGAGTATTGGTATGTTTGTCCCACATAGGATAGAAGAAAATATGAAGTCTCTCTCTACTCTATAAATAGAGTCCCTTGGCCTCCTTTGTAAGATGCACCAAAGTAGAAAGCAAATGAAGTCCGTTGAGTCCACGGAGCCCGCTCGAGTCACAAAAAGTTGACCAACAAGCATTTCAGGAGTTCTTTGAGAACTTGCTGGTTCCTGAAAGCGGATCGCAAAAATGCGAATCTTGATTTGAGCAATGGTGATTTTCATAACCCCAGCAGGGCTGTTGAAATCTCCTCTTTCTTTCTTTCGTTCTTTCTTTTTTTTCTTCTTCTTTCTTGGTGGGCTGCAGGATATTTTGGAGAGAAAACTTGTTTTGCCGGAATATCCAAAATTCTAGGACTCAGTTCAGGTACTTTTGGAGAGCGAACTCGTTCGTCGGAATCTCCGAAGTACTGAAACTCGGTTCAGAAAATTAGGAGAGCAAACTTGTTTGCAAGAAGTCTCCGAAATCCCAACTTAAGGAAGTTAGGATAGCAAATTTGTTTGCAGGATGTCTCTGAAATCTCAACTTAAGAAAATTATGAGAGCAAACTTATTTAAAGGAAGTCTCCCAAATCCTATAAGATCAGAATAGAGAGCAAAATTTATTTTGCAAGATGTCTCTTAAACTCTTATCGTTCTTCCATCTAGATATGTTTCAGGAATCACAAGAGTAGGGGGGGGGGAGGCAATAGGTGGGGTTTAGGGGAGGGTCAGAATTTTTTTTTTAATCTTATTTGGAACAACTAAAAAAAATTGTTGAAAATATCAAATTGTAATTAAGCCTAAAATATCATGTAACGTTCATTTCTATTCGATAACACTAAAAATAACAGTTGCAGGTAAGAGCAGGTTCTATGCTGAATCGAAATTACTTCTCTAGGGAAAGCGGAATTACAACAAACACGAGCATATATGTTTTCTTACAATCGAAGTTGCAGATAAGATGATACAATTTCCGTACACATTTCTATAGCTTAGAGGGACAGTCCCGACTCCTCGTCCTCCTCCAGGCCGGAGGTGTACACGAAGTAGAGGGCCCAGATGAGCCCGAACACCCCGAGCAGGATCCACCCGAGGAGGTTGTCGCTCAGCCCCAGGCTCAGCCCCGTCCCTTCCGTGCTCATCCTCTCGTCCACCAGCGCCAGTGCGGGGCCCGTCGACGCGCCCACCGCACCTGCCGCCGCGAGGAGCGAAGCCCCCGCCGCTCCTCTTGCGGTTGCTGCCGAGCACCTCACCCTACCGCCCCTCACTCCCATATGTGGCAAGCCTGAGGAAAGAAAGAAAGTTCAGTTACGTAAAAAAGAATATCGTCGACAATTGGGGACTGCCTGGACATGCACCTAGGACCGGGCTGATCTTGGGCACAGCCGCGGCGGTGGCGGTGCGAGCGATGGACGAAGCTAGCGCGGGGGCGCTGATGGTGGTGGCCATTGTCGCTGGGATGGTTGAGATTGAGAGGGGGTTTGGGTTTCAGTTGTTTGGCTACAGATGTTTCAAAGTGGAGGGTGTGGCATGCAGCTGTGTTTATTTCATTTGCAAGCCATTCCTGAGAAGCCTGTGGCCAGAAAAGTGGCGCCGAGGGATAGATGGATAACCTCCTTTCGAACCTCACCCTGTCGCGGCCAACCGCTGCCCTCCACGTGAGCGCGTCATCCAGTGGTCCAGTTCATCTGCAGACGTGTCTTGTTCCGAAAAATATCGAGAGGCTTTAGGCTGCCACAAGCTTTTTTTTTTTTTTTCCTTCTTTTTTTTAAAGTTTGACGTAAAGCACGTGACTTTATGCACGTCGTGTTACATGTCATTTGGACTCACCGTCCTCAATTTTTACACATACACAATGGCGTAGCCACATGGAGTCCCCTCAAATTTTAAATTTTTTTTTATATTTTTTTTTGTGAAGTATTATATATATAATTTTATCATGTGCATAGAAAAAACTATCATTGATGTTACAACAATATTATAATATCAGATCGGTGAAATAATATATTCAGAGAACAACAGAACATCAACTAATCATAGCAGTATATTTTCAAGAACATGTCTATGAACAAACTGCTAAAGTCTACGGAAGCTACTAAGTGTGTTGATTTTTTAAAGATTTACCTTAGTAGCACATAGAACAAAAAAGAAATTAGTAAAGCAGTATATACATCACAAAAAAAATGATGTTCATAAGATATATTTCTATATTAACAACACTCAACAATTTATCACCATCTTTTATGTATATAATATTTTTTATCACGCTTTTATATATATAATGTAAATGCCACCTAACTCACTTGCAAAGAAAAAGATGTAATTAGGAATGACAATTTTTTCGAAATTGTCCGATGGAGACCTTTTTTTGGGGGGACACGTTTGGTATTTTAAAACGGGGATGTGGGTGTGTACACATTACGCGCGCTGAACCGGACAAGACGGAGGCGACGACACGCACGTGTGGCCTACATGATTAGTCCACAACAACTCACGAGTGAGTAAGTGATAGAAACTAATATAAAGACGAATATGAGAACTCCTAGTCAACGTAAAGGATAACTTTCAATGAGAATAAATGTATTTATTATAAAAAATTAGTAGTAATTGTCGCGCCCCCTAGATGAAAATTATGGCTACGCCACTGCACATACACCCGTACATCTCTCCTGCAGTTCGATTTCGATACCGTCCACCAAACCAATAAGATTATACCTCTCTTTGCTGATCACAAGAGCCAACTGAATTCGGTGGCTGCCACAATCTGTTGGAGGAGTGGAATGTGATATATAGGATATTCTTCCATATGGCTGGAATTTAAGCTAAATTCCTGACTTTTTCAGGAATTCAATTGCGGGGTTAAGAAATGAAGGAATTGCGACAAATTCATGAAATTCTGAATTCCTAACAACTTTCTTGAATTTTTTATTATTTTTTTTTTTTTTTTTACATAGGAGCGGAAAAACATAATTAAGTACGCAAAAAAAAAAAAAAAAAACTAATTCCCGTCAATTTCTCATGAAGCAAAATTTGTCGCTCAATTACATGGGTGTTGTCCATGTTAACCAAACGATATGTCACATGGTTACATTCCCGAAAGAAGCGAGTAATTGTCCATCTTTTTAAACTAGCCAAGATGAACAATTCTTCGACTATCACTCCGAGCGGACGACATGCATGCAGTATTGACCTCCAAATAGCGTTGACACTAGTGGAGTTTGACTCCACAATGAGAAACTTGACATCATTTCGAATAGAAATACAAACACCCTCTTTAATTACCCTAAGCTCTGCTGGTTGTGTTGGATGGGGTTTCCCACCTAGTTGGGAAGGAAAAGGTTTATTAGTGTTGGATGAAATTTTCAACCTATGTGAAGAATACTCCAAAGTGCAACGAATATCATTTGTGTGTCAGAAAAATTCGGAGAGTAGATGGCGACAAGGGTGGCTTATTCTAAACTCGTATCGGAGTCTGTGCAGAGCCGTATAAGAGGTGGCAATACACTGACGGTACATTGTATATGCCTCCTATGGAATATTTTATTTCAGAACACTTTGGCGATATATCGTGGTTCGGTGGTGGTTGTTGTTGTTGCTCCAAAATTGCTTGACGGTATACCGACGGTATATACTGTCGCCATATCGCGTCGGTGGTCGAAGGTCCAATTTGGATAGTTTTTAATTACCATTTGATCTAAATTAGCGATCCAGATCTTTTCGAAATTAGGGTGACTTAAGTACGAGTTTCCTAACCCAAATCCTCACATACAACTTACAGAGAGGAGAGATGATTCTCTAATGTGCAATTTTTAAGGAGATGACAAGGTGATTCAGAGTTTGAGGAGTAAATTTTTAAAGAGAGATCATTAGGAGGAGTTATCCATTAGTTCTTCCTTGTATTATTATCTTCGGTAACCACTATTTCTCATTATAATATATATAATCTATTTAAAGTGTTGCGGTGATAAGTGATCATTATGGAGCGGTGAAGAAGTTTATAAAGGGGTCGGTGTAGAAGTCTAAAAAGTGTAACCATCATCATGCGCTACTCACAAAAGGCGCCAAGACTGAAGTTATCAAATAACGCTGGTCAACAGATGGCGCCTGGCATCAGATGGCGCTGGTTGACACGAGGCAATCTTCTCGGAGAGGCCAAACGACTGTCATCATGACTGGCAGCACATCAGTTGAGGAAAATTTATTTCGTATCCCGAACGCGCGGCACTTGAGGAGATTGTGTCAGATTTGTCATAATGACTGACATCTGTCCCGTGCCATTCGCAGTTGGCGCGAGGTAATCAATGAATTAAGCAGATGGCACTAAAACAGCAGATGGCGCCTGGCGCCATTCAACAGTTGGTGCTAATCAATCAAATTATCATCCAAAGCAGTTAGATAACATGGCGTACATGCCACTAATCTCGATGAACGTACACATGACACTGTCCATGACCATGCGCATCTCTCTCACAGAATGTCACGCGTCCCATGCAGTTAAATTAACCGTTCGCGCAAAGGGTGATGGCGCACCAATGGCTGTCTACGCCAATCAGAATAACTGGCTGACAGTTATTCCAGAACTCTATAAATAGAGTTCCAAATCACTTTCAAAGGAGGACTAATGATCATAATCTCATGAGCACTTGCTGCAACACTCTCCAAAGACTTTCTTCTTCGATATCGCATCGTCCAAGGGATAAAGTGATCGTCTTCTGATCAGATTCCTATAGTTGTACTTTTCCAGAAATCAAATTGTACTTTTGTACATTTCTTTTTTTTAGTTTGTAAAGAAACTTTTGTTTTTACAAACAAAATGGCGACTCTACTGGGGACGACTTTCTCCTTCGACGAGAAAGTGACAATTCAATGCGATGTTGCATCGGTCGGCATGACGCAGAAGACTTTGGTCATGAAATTCGACCAAAGTGCCTATAAAGTCATGATTGGCGCAGGGGGTGCCAAGCGCGCCACCACTGTTGTTGTGAAGAACAGGGCACGCGTTGTTTGGAATCCAAAGTCCTCCCGCGCACCAATCACAACTTCTGTGCCAAGCTTAGAGGAAAGCTTTGTAGCCAGTTCATCTTCTCGCCAATTCTGAAAATGGGAGAGGGTGCTCCAACCACTACCTTGGCGCCAATCAGGGGACAGTGCCACATGGCCACTTCTTCCTCGTCACCAATTCTAAAATTGGTGGAGAATGAGTCAGTCATGGCCCTGGCGCCAATCAAGGGACAGCGCCACAGGGCTACTCCCGCTTCGTCACCAATTTTGAAATTGGTGGAGAATGTGCCAACTACTGCCCTGGCGCAGAACAAAAAAAAAATTTCTTATGGCCAATCCTCACTCCTCCCTAGTTCTAAACTTGGTGGAGAAGTTACATATAACTGCCCCTGCACAGAACAAAGAAAAGTGCCCCACGGCCACTCATTATCCTTCACCAGTCCTGAACTCGGTGGAAAATGCATCTGATTGTGCCTCTGTGCCAATCAATGCGAGGACACTTCTGAATAGAAAGTCTATTTCTCTTGGCAGAGACAATCAAATTAATGTGTAGAGACTAAAAATCAAACTCCGCTACCCATTAAAGTATACAATCATCAGGTGGCCCCAAATCATTATGTTGTGCCAGACCATCAAGTTGTGCAGCATCAGGTTGCGCCAACATCAGGTTGCGCAGGAGACAGGTTGCGCAAGTGCCACGTGGAGCACTTTCTCGAGAAGTTGTAACGGCATCATCATTACCTGACAACTGACAGCATGGAGATTAAAGAAAATCCATTCGAATCCCGCACAACGCGGCATTCGAGAAGATTTTGTCAGCATGTAATTAATGCTGACAAGCTGGTTCGCGCAAGTCATTATGTGGCACGAGAATTAATCAGTACAACACGAAAGACCCAGTCAAAGGTGCCATTAGTTGAGTTGCGCCCATGCGCAACCTGGCTAATTGGCATCACCCGATCAACTTTTTAGCAGAGTGACGTGGCGCACACGCCACCAACTTCGCAGAGTGTGCCCACTACACTGCCCACGACCATGCGTGTCTCAAACAAATGATGCCATGCGTCCACAGCAGTTGGTGCAACCGCTTGCGCAGGTTATTACATTTTGCCCACGTGCAACCTGATGAAGCTCGCACAAGGTAATCAAATAGTTTTCAGAACAGAGAGACGTGGCGCACAAGCCAAAAACTTTACAGAACGTGTCCACTACACTACCCACGACCAAGCGTATCTCAATCAAATGATGCCACGTATCCACAGCAGTTGGTGCAACCGCTCGCGCAAGTGAACAAGAGGTGCGTAACCTAAAGTGCGCGCAACCCAGAATAACTGCTAAACAGTTATTTCAAGAACTCTATAAATAGAGTTTTAAACCAATCTCAAAGCATCACGAATGATCATAATCTCCTGCTAAAGTGCTGTTGCATCCTCCAGAGGCTCGTGTCTTCGATATCACATCGTCCAAGGGATAAAGTGATTGTCTTCTGATCAGATTCCTATAGTTGTACTTTTTCAAAAATCAATTGTACTCTTGTACTCTCTTTTTCTAAGTTTGTAATAAAGCTTTTGTTTTTGCAAACAAAATGGCGACTCTGCTGGGGACTACTTTTTCCTCCGACGAGAAAGTGACAACTCAATGTGATACCGCGTCAATCGGTAAGATGCAGAAGACCCTGGTCATTCAAGTCGACCAGACAGCCTACGAGGCCATGATCAATGCTGGGAGTGCCAAGCACACTACTGCCGCTATTAAGAGGAAGACGCGCTCTGTTTGGACTCCTAAGTCCTTGACGGCACAATCTTCTACCTCTGTACAACTTGCGCCCATCACTGCCCTGACATAATTTAAGGGAAACAGACTTTTGGCTAATCCCTCCTCTTCTCCGATTTTGAAATCGAAGGAGACTTCGTCTCGATACACTACTATCCTAAACAAGGGAAAGCTCCCTTTGGCCTTTTCTTTCCTGGTGCAACCTGTGCCTGTTTCTGCTCCGGTGCAACTTGCGTCCATCACTGCCATGGCGCAACCTAAGGGAAACAGCCTTTTGGCTAACCCCTTGTAACACCCAGTTTTCCAGATGAGGGTATTTTTGAAATTTTGTAATTATAATTATTATTTATTGATATTTATTTTACATTGTGATTTTTGATAATTTTTAATTATTTTTAAACTATTTAAAAAACTGGTTTAAGTCATGACTTGTGATTTTGATGTGCTGCTAGTGAAACATGAGAGACTGCATGACCTAGAGCCTAACCATGTCATTAGAATGACTTAATTATTATTTTTAGCCTAGGGGTAATTTGGTCATTTTGACTTATTTGAATTATTTGATGATTTAGTAAATTGGTGAATTCGAGGTTGACTTGACTTGTTGAGACCTAGTGAACTAGCCTAGAAGCTAACCCTAGCCATGGTGGCCCTAGTCTAATTTAGGTTAACCTACTTTTAGTCATTAGAAACTAATTTTAGAATGAGGGGATTTGGTTTAGTGAATTTAAGTCATGGTTTATGATTTCATGAAATGACTTGTGGCTTAATGATTTATTTGATCATGACTTGGCCCATGGCCCATAACTAGAGGCCCTAACCCTAACCAAACCCTAAATGACCAGCCATAGGGATCCCCACCCTATGTAAACACTTATTCTCTAGGGCTTGCCTCTTTTTTTATTCATTTCAATATTGGAAAAAGAAAGGTATTTGTCCCTCTTCCAAAAATCCCCATAAATCCATTTTAATTCCTTTTTAATCCTAGTTTCTTGCATTAGAACCTAATACTCTCCTACTTTCTGATTTTGGGGTTTAATCCCAGCTTTGGGTTAATTTGGAGCTTTTGGCATCAAGAAGAGGAATCCCCCATTTGAAGATTTTCCAAGCTTTTTGCACACATAGGTAAAACCCTTTAAATTGATTTAAATTTTGGTTTTCTTTGCATGTAGGGCTAGATGTAGGAGTCCCCTAGGTGTCCCTAAAATTTGGGTGGAATTCGTGTCCGTTTGGTGTCCGTATCGGACACGTGTCATAGTGTCTCCTAGGTATTTGATGAAATGCTTGAATGAAATGAATATTGTTAATTTTCAAAACAAATTACATGGTTGTATAGCCCTATATATGGGGATTAATTTTATATGTGACTGAGTCAATTTTCGGGGAATTTTCCTGTCCAAAAGGGACACGGACACGCAGCACGAGACCCCCGTGCTGTGCCCTGCTACCATCCACTGTTTTCTTACTACACACACCACTTGGACACGTGCAAATTGGCACGAGGGTGGGGGCAGACACTGTCAGGACCCCCCTAAAGTTTCACAGCATTTCGTGTCGTGTCGGACACGGAAACGAGGCCGCACGGGTTTTGCACTGGTCTACCTGCGCGTGAAAATGCACGTTGATATGCACGTTTAAACACGACACGGGGACACGTTGACACTGTGCAGGGCGATACATGTGTAGCCTTATGTGGGGCGAACACGTGGGCACGAGCACGAGTCGTGTCGTGCCCTGTATCGCGTGCACGAGGCCGTGTCCTCGCTGCACGAGGCTGCCTGTGCAGATTTTGAAACACTGTATGTTTCGTATTTTGGACACGTTCGTGTCCAGTGTTTGGACACGATACAACTTGTGACACACCCACACATGTGCATGATTGCTTACCAACCCTTTATTGGTCACATTAGCATGATTTGATAGTTCGAAATTCAATTTCCCCATAGTTCTGATACATGCTGTGCAATTTTGAAATTTCTGAACTTAAAACCCATTTTTAACTGATTTTTCTGATGTTTAATCACTAGATTAATTCCTATACATGTGTATTAAACTATTGTAAGGTTGATTATTGGTTATTGTGGGGTCTTTAGGTTTCGAATCAAATTTTGATTGATGGACTGCTCTTTGAAACAGTTTACTAATACTATAAAAATCCTAAAATGAAAGTTCATTACTTTGATACCTGAGATTAGATTAGATTTGATTAATATATTGTATGTATACATTGAATTCATCTGTTAGCTAAGAGTAAAACTGTCATTTGGTTTTCAAACTAATTTTTAACTGTTAACCAAAACTGGGTTGTGCTAATTCATGATAGATTTTGTAATGTATGCATGTGAATTTATAAGCATTAGATGTTTACTTACATATATGTTCATGTCTGGAATCGAGGTTGCATGTTTAGCTATGTGCAATGCATGAGATTTGGGGATTCATTTTTGGGTTTCCTGAGAATGTGTTCAAAACTGAGTCAATGTTTCCAAACCAAAACAGGGAATCAAAACCTGAGTTTGATTAATATGGACACCTGAGATTTGGGGATTTTTGAATTTGGGTTGTGATGATCACTGTTTTCCATTTTGGTATGAACTATCAGTTAACATTTTATGAACTGAGTTAATTATAAACTGAGATTTACCTTTGTTGTAAAAACCTGAGTTTGATAGATATGTTGAACCTAAAATATGAGGATTTAGGTGTTTAACTGAGATTAAATTGTTTCAATACAATTTTTACATGTTATGAATGCATTGACAGGTTGTGTAGATAACTGGAATTTAGAATGGTTCAATGTAGAAATCTGAGACCATGCATACACTCACATATACTCCTATACACTTGTGTACACACACCCTCCTATCACTGTTAACATCCTACACCCACACATGTAAATTCTGAGATCCCCTTTTCACTGTCTTCCTGAAATTACACATGAGACACACACACCATTCACACACACACATTTTAAACAGAAAACTGTTTTCCTAAGAATACAATGAGTTCTTTATACACAAAAATACACATTGATTGTTACATAAATCTGAGTTTAACTGTTAGAGTGA
The DNA here is from genome assembly GCA_029216955.1 of Iris pallida. Classification (NCBI taxonomy): domain Eukaryota; kingdom Viridiplantae; phylum Streptophyta; class Magnoliopsida; order Asparagales; family Iridaceae; genus Iris; species Iris pallida. The sequence goes on along the minus strand of JANAVB010040619.1, from coordinate 5,250,231 downwards.
CATGTCTTTGTCTCCAGAATTTCCTGAGATTATTTACTGCTTTTCACAGTTTTTCCTCTTTCCTTCAGTCCTTAGGATACTACTTGGCAGTTGATAGCTCATATTGTGTGTATTGGTGTGTGCACAAGGGGGGAATTTGTGGAACAGTAAGAAGAAGAAGGCAGCAGTGGGCATAGCAGTTACATTGCATTGCCTGGCTTTTCATTGCAGCACTGCATTGTAGAGGCAGTAGGCTGAACCCTTGGGGCAGCAGCACAGGCTATATTGGCCTGTGCACTAGTGCAGTGAAGGACTGGGGTGCATGGGTTAGTTGACTCTATTTATGGTATGCAAATGTGTATACATTTATACCTATATATATATCTATGAATGTTTGATTTGAGTATTTACATGATATGGTTATGGGGGTTTTCATATATGTTATATAGATATAGGTAAGGGTTATATAGATAACTGATATTGGTATCAGTTGTGGGGCTAAATAGATATGAGAGTCCATGGGTTATTAGATATAGATAAGGGTTATGAGTGGTTTATAGGTTAGGCTACTACTAGGCCTATGTAGATACATGAGTTTTGAAGGTAAGAGGATATATAAATGAGGGTATTGAAGTGAGGGTGTATGTGATTGTATATGTGTCTAAGGTTTTGGGTATAGTTATATATAGGTATATATAGTGTAATGCATATATATATTGTATTATATATAGTGCCATGTAGGCTAGTAGCTATATGAGATATAGTTATATATATGGTACTTATATGATATATAGGTTAGGCCTATACATAGGTTATGTTAGGAGAGGGTATATATGTATATACATGTGTGTGATAGGTTAGTGGATTCTATATAAGCTATGAATATATGTATGTACTATATTTATGTGAGATACCTTAGCCTTGGGTTGGTATGCACATTGTTATAGGATATGGTATCCTAGTGCACTAGCCTATGAGTTAGTTGAGTTAGATATAGAGTTTAACTTAGATAGACTAGTTGACCATTGGCTTAGATTGACTTGTTGATCTATTTTGACTAGACAGTTGACCAAAGTCAACATTAAGTCTATATATGACCAATTGACCTAAGTTGACTTTGACCCAGAGTTGACCAAGTTTGACTTGAACCTAGTCTGACCTAGACAGTTGACCAGGTTTGACTTAGAGTTGACTTTGACCTAGATTGGCCTAAAAATCATATAGTTTGCATTGTAGCTTTTATTTTTTCTTATATTGAACATGTCATAACCCATATTACTCTGTTTAGGACATTGTGACTCTGGTGCAGGCATCTGATATTATACTACTCTTTTCAGAGTAGCAGGCGAGTACATTATCTGATAGTTCTCTCATTTATTTGTCAATTACTGTACTTTAGTTCTAGTTAGCTGTATGTGATTCTCTGTTACAAACACGTACTGTTATTTCTGAATCCATGTATACGACACACATACTTACTCGTCCTACCTCTATTATTCGAATCACCATATGAATCACTATTCGAACCACCTATTCGTATCTTCATTTGTTGGTTGGACTTGTATTCGTCTTATGTCGGATTTTTGATTCATTTGTATTAGATGGGCGGAGAAATACTTGATTAGACATGTGAACATTTCCACTATTCGAACCACCCCCTGTGAATAATATTCGAACGATAGCCATCCCACACATGGCCAGGTGTGCGATGTGCCGGATTTATCCATAGCCGTTACATGTCTATCTAAGTATTTTAAAACACACTTGGAGAATTTATTCGAATTATTATTAGAACATCATGTGAATCACTATTCGTATCACCTTATTTGTATCACCTTATTCGATTCACCTTATTAGAACAATGGTTAGAATTACATTCGACTCATCTTATATTAGACTCACATTGGGATTATACTCGACTTATATTGTACCATCTGAACTCATTATGTTACTCTAGTTCAGCTAGATCTTATTTTTACAGTCTTTTTTGCTATATTTCTCTTCATGTTTAGTTACCTTACTTTCCTTGTACCTTAACTGCTCTCTACATCATTATTCGTACAAACTACCATTTTCATCAATACAACTGTCTATAACTGCTTTATAGTTCTCTGTCATTTACTTGGGATTTCTTGATGAATTGTACTCGTTCCTGTCCTGACTGGACCTGTTGAAAATATTACAAATGCTTGCCCTGGGGATATTTTCCCTACTTGCCTTGGAGCAGGAGATGGCTTAGCTACCTATGGCCCCGAGACTCAGGAGTGATCAGGAGACTAGCTAGTAGACTTGGTTTAGTTTTTATGTTTTAGAACTTGAATTGTAATAACTGAGATACGAGTTTGTATTTGAGTTTGTTTGAGATATTATTATTTAGTAGTTTATATATGTTGTTGTTTAGTCTTATTTATAAACTTCTGTGTTATCTTATCGTGCTTAGACTGTGATTGAGATTTGACAAGTACATTATATAATTGCGTGAGTTGTTGATTAGATAGTAACCTAAGACAGCGTTCTACCGTCGACACTGCGGCGTAGGCTGGACGTACCCACTTCTCGTGCCCTTACTCTAGGGTGCGGGTTGTGACACGTTTTTAGTGGTGGCCCATGCAGGTCGAGAGTCGCATCGGTGCGATATCGTGGTAGTACAGCGACTTAGTTGTACTGCTGCGAGCCTGCGATAGGATTGAGAGATAGGCTTTAACGGAGAGGTACTCAATCACAGTTAGGATTACTTGAGAAGATTCCTGGGATGACCCTTGAGAATCTTATTATAAACTATCTCGAAATTTGATTCTGACAGTATCTGTCTATCTTCCTTGTTGATCGTTGAATTTGATTCTTGGTATTCATTATTGACTTGACTTTCTACCAAGATAACATTATGGGCTAGGTTACCTCAGTCATGGAATCTAGAGTCTTCTATAGCCATATCAGCTGGTTGGGCGATGAGATAGAGTCTGATTTTGGATATATTTCTCGGGTGTGGGAAATTAAAGTTTTCGTAGCCAAACTAGCGGCAATGCAAAAATTTTAAATACTATGATTCTAGAGGTATGTACATTAGTTGTGGACTATATGGATTATCGCAGCCATACTTACTGGTGTGACGAGGATTCTGGTAACATGGTTCTGAATAGATGGGTATGATTATCAGATTTTAGAATAGATACCATATAGATGGTGCCCTAGTATAATGGAATGGAATATCAGTGTGGATGTTATTTGAGTATCATGGATTAGATAGAGGGAGCTAGTCCACCTATAGCGTAGTACCGTGTCCCGCACCATCAGAGGGATATACCCCGGAGCGGCAGGGCTTTTGTGCTGACAGTCGAGTAGACCGACGATATGGGTGACGGGTTAGCAGGTCTATCTTTCATGTTCTTCCTCCCCACTTTCATGTGTAATTTTCCTTAGTACCTGCCAGGGTATTACTTGTGATTGCTAGATAGTGTAGCTACCCTGTTCGAGACTGTGGAATCACGACCAGTAGGATTGTATTGCTTCGACTTGATTGATTGGGAGTTTGACCTAGGAGAGGTACGACCATCCTAATTTTGAGGACAAAATTTTTATAAGGTGGGTAGGATTGTAACACCCAGTTTTCCAGATGAGGGTATTTTTGAAATTTTAATTATAATTATTATTTATTGATATTTATTTCACATTGTGATTTTTGGTGATTTTTAATTATTTTTAAACTATTTAAAAAACTGGTTTAAGTTATGACTTGTGATTTTGATGTGCTGCTAGTGAAACCTGAGAGATTGTATGACCTAGAGCCTAACCATGTCATTAGAATGAATTAATTATTTTTAGCCTAGGGGTAATTTGGTCATTTTGACTTATTTGAATTATTTGATGATTTAGTAAATTGGTGAATTCTAGGTTGACTTGACTTGTTGAGACCTAGTGAACTAGCCTAGAAGCTAACCCTAGCCATGGTGGCCCTAGTCTAATTTAGGTTAACCTACTTTTAGTCATTAGAAACTAATTTTAGAATGAGGGGATTTGGTTTAGTGAATTTAAGTCAAGGTTTATGATTTCATGAAATGACTTATGGCTTAATGATTTATTTGATCATGACTTGGCCCATGGCCCATAACTAGAGGACCTAACCCTAACCAAACCCTAAATGACCAGCCATAGGGATCCCCACCCTATATAAACACTTATTCTCTAGGGCTTGCCTCTTTCTTTATTCATTTCAACATTAGAAAAAGAAAGGTATTTTCCCCTCTTCCAAAAATCCCCATAAATCCATTTTAATTTTTTTTTAATCCTAGTTTCTTGCATTAGAACCTAATACTCTCCTACTTTCTAATTTTGGGGTTTAATCCCAGCTTTGGGTCAATTTGGAGCTTTTGGCATCAAGAGGAGGAATCTCCCATTTGAAGCTTTTCCAAGCTTTTTGCACACATAGGTAAAACCCTTTAAATTGATTTAAATTTGGTTTTCTTTACATGTAGGGCTAGATCTAGGAGTCCCCTAGGTGTCCCTAAAATTTGGGTGGAATTCGTGTCCGTTTGGTGTCCGTATCGGATACGTGTCATAGTGTCTCCTAGGTGTTTGATGAAATGCTTGAATGAAATGAATATTATTAATTTTCAAAACAAATTACATGGTTGTGTAGCCCTATATATGGGGATTAATTTTATATGTGACTGAGTCGATTTTTGGGAATTTTGTATCCAAAAGGGACACGACACGTAGCACGAGACCCCCGTGCTTTGCCCTGCTACCACCTACTGTTTTCTCACTACACACACACACACTTGGACACGTGCAAATTGGTACGGGGGTGGGGGCAGACACTGTCAGGACCCCCCTAAAGTTTCACAGCATTTCGTGTCGTGTCGGACACGAAAACCAGGCGCACGGGTTTTGCACTGGTCTGCCTGCGCGTGAAAATGCACGTTGATACGCACGTTTAAACACGACACTGGGACACGTTGACACTGTGCAGGGCGATACATGTGTAGCCCTATGTGGGGCGAACACGTGGGCACGAGCACGAGTCGTGTCGTTCCTTGTGTCGCGTGCACAGGCCGTGTTCTAGCTGCACGAGGCTGCCTGTGCAGATTTTCGAAACACTGTATGTTTCGCATTTTGGACACGTTCGTTTCCAGTGTTTGGACATGATATAACTTGTGACACACCCACACATGTGCATGATGCTTACCAACCCTTTATTGGTCACATTAGCATGATTTGATAGTTCGAAATTCAATTTCTCCATAGTTCTGATACATGCTGTGCAGTTTTGAAATTTCTGAACTTAAAACCCATTTTTAACTGATTTTTCTGATGTTTAATCACTAGATTAATTCTATACATGTGTATTAAACTATTGCAAGGTTGATTGTTGGTTAGTGTGGGGTCTTTAGGTTTCGAATCAAATTTTGATTGATGGACTGCTCTTTGAAACAGTCTACTGATACTATCAAAATCTTGAAATGAAAGTTCATTACTTTGATACCTGAGATTAGATTAGATTTGATTAATATATTGTATGTATACATTGAATTCATCTGTTAGCTAAGAGTAAAACTGTCATTTGGTTTTCAAACTGATTTTTAACTGTTAACCAAAACTGGGTTGTGCTAATTCATGATAGATTTTGTAATGTATGCATGTGAATTTATAAGCATTAATGTTTACTTACAATATGTTCATGTCTGGAATCGAGGTTCATGTTTAGCTATGTGCAATGCATGAGATTTGGGGATTCATTTTTGGGTTTCCTGAGAATGTGTTCAAAACTGAGTCAATGTTTCCAAACCAAAACAGGGAATCAAAACCTGAGTTTGATTAATATGGACACCTGAGATTTGGGGATTTTCGAATTTGGGTTGTGATGATCACTGTTTTCCATTTTTGGTATGAACTATCAGTTAACATTTTATGAACTGAGTTAATTATAAACTGAGATTTACCTTTGTTGTAAAAACCTGAGTTTGATAGATATGTTGAACCTGAAATATGAGGATTTAGGTGTTTAACTGAGATTAAATTGTTTCAATACAATTTTTACATGTTATGAATGCATTGACAGGTTGTGTAGATAACTGGAATTTAGAATGGTTCAATGTAGAAACTGAGACCATGCATACACTCACATATACTCCTATACACCTGTGTACACACACCCTCCTATCACTGTTAACATCCTACACCCACACATGTAAATTCGATATCCCCTTTTCACTGTCTTCCTGAAATTACACATGAGACACACACCATTCACACACACACATTTTAAACAGAAAACTGTTTTCCTAAGAATACAATGAGTTCTTTATACACACAAATACACATTGATTGTTACATAAATCTGAGTTTATCTGTTAGAGTGATATGTCTTTGTCTCAGGAATTTTCTGAGATTATTTACTGCTTTTTCCAATTTTTCCTCTTTCTTCAGTCCTTAGGATACTACTTGGCAGTTGATAGCTCATATTGTGTGTATTGGTGTGTGCACAAGGGGGGATTTGTGGAACAGTAAGAAGAAGAAGCAACAGTGGGCATAGTAGCTGCATTGCATTGCCTGGCTTTTCATTGCAGTACTGCATTGCAGAGGCAGTAGGCTGCCCCCTTGGGGCAGCATCACAGGCCATGTTGGCCTGTGCACTAGTGCAGTAGGGGCTGGGGTGCATGGGTTAGTTGACTCTATTTATGGTATGCAAATGTGTATACATTTATACCTATATATATCTGAATGTTTGATTTGAGTATTTACATGATATGGTTATGGGGGTTTGCATATATGTTATATAGATATAGGTAAGGGTTATATAGTTAACTGATATTGGTATCAGTTGTGGGGCTAAATAGATATGAGAGTCCATTGGTTATTAGATATAGATAAGGGTTATGAGTGGTTTATAGGTTAGGCTAATACTAGGCCTATGTAGATACATGAGTTTTGAGGGTATAAGGATATATAAATGAGGGTATTGAAGTGAGGCTGTATGTGATGTATATGTGTCTAAGGTTATGGGTATAGTTATATATAGGTATATATAGTGTAATGCATATATAATTGTATTATATATATATAGTGCCATGTAGGCTAGTAGCTATATGAGATATAGTTATATATATGGTACTTATATGATATATAGGTTAGGCCTATACATAGGTTATGTTAGGAGAGGGTATATATGTATATCATGTGTGTGATAGGTTAGTGGATTCTATATAAGCTATGCATATATGTATGTACTATATTTATGTGAGATACCTTAGCCTTGGGTTGGTATGCACATTGTTATAGGATATGGTATCCTAGTGCACTAGCCTATGAGTTAGTTGAGTTAGATATAGAGTTTAACTTAGATAGACTAGTTGACCATTGGCTTAGATTGACTTGTTGATCTATTTTGACTAGACAGTTGACCAAAGTCAACATTAAGTCTATATACTAATTGACCTAAGTTGACTTTGACCCAGATTTGACCAAGTTTGACTTGGACCTAGTTTGACTAGATAGTTGACCAGGTTTGACTTAGAGTTGACTTTGACCTAGATTGGCCTAGAAATCATATAGTTTGTATTGTAGCTTTTATTTTTTTCTTATATTGAACATGTCATAACCCATATTACTCTGTTTAGGACATTGTGACTCTGGTGCAGGCATCTGATATTACACTACTCTTTTCAGAGTAGCAGGCGAGTACATTCTCTGATAGTTCTCTCATTTATTTGTCAATTACTGTACTTCAGTTCTAGTTAGTGTATGTGATTCTCTGTTACAAACTCGTACTGTTATTTCTGAATCCATGTATACGACACACATACTTACTCGTCTTACCTCTATTATTCGAATCACCATACGAATCACTATTCGAACCACCTATTCGTATTCATTTGTTGGTTGGACTTGTATTCGTCTTATGTGTCGATTTTGGATTCATTTGTATTAGATGGGCGGAAAATACTTGATTAGACATGTGAACATTCCACTATTCGAACCACCCCCTGTGAATAATATTCGAACGATAGCCATCCCACACTTGGCCAGGTGTACGATGTGCCAGATTTACCCATAGCCGTTTACATGTCTATCTAAGTATTTTAAAACACACTTGGAGAATTTATTCGAATCATTATTAAAACATCATGTGAATCACTATTCGTATCACCTTATTAGAATAATGATTAGAATTACATTCGACTCATCTTATATTAGACTCACATTGGGATTACACTCGACTTATATTGTACCATCTGAACTCATTATGTTGCTCTAGTTCAGCTAGATCTTATTTTTACAGTCTTCTTTGCTATGTTTCTCTTCTTGTTTAGTTACCTTACTTTCCTTGTACCTTAACTGCTCTCTACATCATTATTCGTACAAACTGCCATTTTCAATAATACAACTGTCTATAACTGCTTTATAGTTCTCTGTCATTTACTTGGGATTTCTTGATGAATTGTACTCGTTCCTGTCCTGACTGGACCTGTTGAAAATATTACAGATGCTTGCCCTGAGGATATTTGCCCTACTTGCCTTGGAGCAGGAGATGGCTTAGCTACCTATGGCCCCGACACTCAGGAGTGATCGGGAGACTAGCTAGTAGACTTGGTTTAGTTTTTATGTTTTAGAACTTGAATTGTAATAACTGAGATACGAGTTTGTATTTGAGTTTGTTTGAGATATTATTATTTAGTAGTTTATAGATGTTGTTGTTTAGTCTTATTTATAAACTTCTGTGTTATCTTATCGTGCTTAGACTGTGATTGAGATTTGACAAGTATTATATAATTGCGTGAGTTGTTGATTAGATAGTAACCTAGGACAGCGTTCTACCGCCGACACTGCGGCGTAGGCTGGACGTACCCACTTCTCGTGCCCTTACTCTAGGGAGCGGGTCGTGACACCCCTCTACCTCTCCGACTCTGAAATCGAAGGAGACTTTGTTTCGATACACTGTTGAACAAAACAAAGGAAAGCGTCTATTGGCCTTTTTTTTCCTTGCACAACCTGTGCCTGCTCCTTCTCCGACGCAACTTGTGCATGTTCCTGCTCTGGCGCAACCTATGCATGTTCAGGCTTTGGCACAACTTGTACATACTTCTGCACTAGCGCAACGTAAAAGGAAACTCTGTTTAATGGCTCCCTCTTTGCTATCAAGCCAGAAGTTTAGCGAGAAATCACTAAATCAAGGAAAACACTCTTTAGCTTTTCCTCATTCTGCTCGAGTCGTTGACTGGGTGAAAAGTACTACTGATTCAGATAGGAATCCTACTCTCCTTAACAGAGACAACCAAATCTCTGTCAGGAAGATGAGTTCTATTCAGAATGAACTTTCCACGCAAAAAGGTATTATGCCTACTCCAAAGAGGTCAGGGCAAGATCTACCGACCTTATGTATCTCAAGATCCCGACAAGGCAAATTACTAGTATCTCAAGCAGATGCACAAGTAGCACCTTTGTCAGACTTGCGCACCTATATTAACAGGTGCCAATCAGGGTCAACCTCGGGAAAACACAAAATGTATCAAGTGTAACCTGCACCAGTTGCTAACTTGCACCAGAGGAAGAATACTGAGGTAAAAAATCCTATGACTTATGCTAACCAGCTTAGCACGTCCTTGTATACTCAAGGTACGGGACACCTCAAGAACATGAACCATGTCCCGAATATCGTTAAGGACTATATTCCTGCAACTTCTTCTCGTCCTATTAGCGATCTCCGTGAATTCTTGATACAGAAGCGGAAGATTGCAAATCCATCCCGTCCAACAGTGGTCCAACAGCAAGAACATTATTGTAATCACCACCATGAAGTTGTTATCAAATGTTGCTGTCAGTCAGCTAAATGGTCTGTCTTTGACCGTTTGAATTATGTTCAGACTCCTGAACCTATCCTAGTGGACGAAGATGAACTACTATATGCTCCTGTCAACATGGCATCTCGAAGCACTGGAGGTGGAAAACGTCCAAGGCGTAATGAATCCCGCAATCCCAGTCAATAGTACTTAGATCGGATTCATGAATCCGGTGAAGGAGTATACCAATATACTAGATCAAGAAGCCAAAAACAATCGGTCAAAGGAATCTTCCTTCCGACCAAGACACAATCGGTCAAAGGAATCTTCTTGATTCTAACCAAGATTCCTTTAGTCAAAAAGATATCCTTATCACTTATTCTGGGGGTGGTTCCTTATATGACTTTGATGCTGACAGTAAAAGTTCTGCAAGGACCATCCTTTCCACTAGCTCGTCTTCGAGGGCTAGAGAAGTGACTGCTTATGTCGTTACAGAAGATTAAGATACTTCCAGTTCTAACAGTCAAGAGCAGAGAATTGCTGCTTTGGAGGCTAGTTTGAAGAACATGGCTGAGATGATGACAGGCATGCATGCTGTGATTATGGCACAAGATATAGTTCCACCAGTCGCGAATCTGATTCTGACTAGGAACCTGTAACAACATCATCTCCCATCAATATTGATCTGGGGTACAATCTCCTCACACCGCTTCCATTCCTGCACAGGCTATTCCAAGTCAATCTGGTGCCCGGGTGGTACTTACCATGCAGTACCTCCTCCTAACATATCAAATCAATCCACTCCTCCACAATCAACGGGAGATACAAATGAGGCCGTAAAACTTTTACGTACTCAATTCGAAGCTTTCAAACAGAAAGACGGCTTACAGAAGCTTGGGATCAAACAACCCTATCCCATAGAATGGAAAGAAGTCTAATTTCCTCCTAAATACAAACCCCCTACTATTATGTTGTTTGATGGCAGCACATCTCCAAGTCAACACCTCAATCACTTTGAAGTAGTGACTGATCAACTTCAACCAAATGATGTTCTTCTTACTAGAGTATTTATCGGTTGCCTAGCTGGTGCAGCATATGACTGGTATCGTAGTTGACCAGATGGTTGTATAATCTCTTTCTTTGGCTTCAAACAAATGTTCATGGAATAATTTTATGAGGGACCAATAACATGACTATGTCTGCTCTCATCAAAATCAAACAACGACATAATAAAACTACTGAACGTTTCATTGAACGATTCCACCATGAAGCACTCAAAATACCTCTCGGAACTCTAGATACTTTGACTGTAGACACTTGTAAATCAAACCTGTTGTCTATAATCAACATGTGGACGGGATCAACACACTTTTTATAGTAATGCCAAAGCAGTAGAAGAGAGTGCTGACAAGTTCAAACTATTAGGTATTCAAATGCCTAATCTTAAAAATATGAACATTCTGCAACCAACAGCGACGGTCGTCAGAACAATCGCAAAAACAAAGAGACTTTGGCTATTAATTTCAAAGGTCAAGAAGCCCTAGCTATTAATGTAAATCAGCCAACATCTACCCCAACACCACCACAAAGGCACTACGTCCAAAGAAGAATACTCTTTTGATTAAGATGATATCATGAGTATCTTTGATTGTTTATCAAGAGCAATAAACTTCAACTGCCAGAGGAAGTTGGTAAGACTGATCATCCTAAATATTGTGTTTACCACAGATTTATTGGACATCCAACTCGAACATGCTATGTGCTCAAGGCACTACCAAAATTTGTCGATTTAGCGACGGCCGAATCCGTCGCTCAACCGACGGTAATTCACATTAGGACCGATTGCCGACAAATTTGGCTAAAATCATCTATCGGCAATCAGCTCGTCGCTAATAACGTTCCGTCGCTAAGTTGTCGTCACGGCAACGGAATAGCGACTGATTTTCGACGTCACAATACGAAGCATTAGCGACACTTTCCCGACGGATTGCCGTCCATTGCAACTAATAAATATTGAAATGTGTACACAATAGCGACGTACATGTCCGTCGGTAACCCGTCGTAACTGCGTATCAGATCGTATCGGTCCGCCGCAAATCGTCGGTATGCGTCGGTAAATAACGACGGATGGGCGACGGTGTTCTGACGGACTATTCCGTCGATCATGTTCTGGAAATGCTTGGCATTTCCAGCACAATGGCGACGGAATAGTAGTCGCAGACCCGTCGCTAGACGACGGCATAGCGACGGATTTTTGACTGATTATCCGTCGCCAGGGTTCTGGAAATGCATGACATTTCCAGAACCATGGCGACGGATAATCAGCCGCTAAGCCGTCGCCACATACACGACGGAATAGCGGCTGAAAATCAGTCGCCCTGGCGACGGCTTATCCGTCGCTATTCCGTCAAAGTTTATACCAACAGAACGATGCCGACGGATGATCCGTCGAAAACCCGTCGCTGACTGGAAACAGGTTAAAAACTCCAGGTAGCGACGGAATATCCGTCGAAAAGTAGTCGGCAACTGGAAACGCCGTCGCTAAACGGTCACTAATCCGTCGCTAGCTGGGTTTTTTGGAAAAAAAAATTGGCAGCACTTTCCCTGTTCATAAATATATGCATAAACCAAACCAATATAATGCACACCAATTATCCAACAATCACACAGACCAAATATATAATGCACACCAATTATCCAAGAATCACATAGACCAAATATGCACATACGACCAATTATCCAAGAATCACAGACCAAACCAAATTAATAGAAAATAAATATCAATTTCCCTAAAGAGTAACATAATATCCGGTGCTATAAGCCGATTATAGCACAATTAGTTCAAAGCTCTCACAAATAATCCAAATTTTCTTAATACAACATTTCAAGAAGGAGGAGGTCGATTGTCCGTTCCCGTATTCGACCGACGCATAAACTCCTCCACAAGGTACGAGGCAAGGAGTCTAATACAGTGCTCGGAAGTCGGCGAAGCTGCTCTGTGGACATGAGATCCAGGAGTGCCGTCACAGCCGTAGGCGGTAGCACAGGGGCTTGAGGGTTGAAAGAAAGATGGCCCACGGAAGACGGACCGGCACCTGCAGTCGACGGACCAGTAGAAGACGGACGAGCACCATCAGCAGACGTACCGAGCAGCAGACGTCCCGGCAGCAGCAGACCCCCGGCAGCAGCAGACGCAGGCAGAAAGTGCGTGGCAAATTGCTCCCGCAAGGACGACACCGCCTCGTGCAGCTGCGTAAGCTGCGACCTAACATCATCGTCTGCCCGGGCCACAGGAGGAGGCGGTGTCGGTGGAAATCTCTGCGTCGCCATATGCAATGGCCCTAGGGAGCCGACTCCGTACAGGTACCCTTTCTTAAAGCCGCCGACGGTATCTACGAACAAGTCGTTCCGAGCGGCCAAAGAAGAGGGCGTCCGGAAGGACGTCATTTCATCGACATCCTCGGTGTCAGGTAACTGAGCCCGACTAAGGGCCTCACGATACGCAGCCTATCAAATGAATGTGTTTATATTATAAGATTTACCTAAGTTGTAATCTAAATCCTATGTTTCACTAAGTTAAGTGTGAATCCTAAGTTTACCTAAGTTATAGTCCGAATACTTTTAATTCTAACGTTAATCTCATAAACATAAGTACTTACATCAGTCTCCTTGGCCCTCTCGTCGACGAAGCTCCCGTCCTTCCGTCTTTTGTGCGTATGCTGGAAGACGTCGTGCATGGTGACCGATTCAGGAGCCCTTCCCTCCTTCACCGCCCGTTGGGCCTGCATACGAAATTTGCATAGAAACTAATTAACTCCTTTAATTAATAATACCTAATTCGATAGTGAAATAAATTTATGGTTGCTCACCAGATCTGCAAGTGTCGCTGCGTGAGACCTTGATCCCCCCGTATGAAGGCCCGCGGCAGATCGGTTCACCTTCGCCTTCTCCGATTTCTCCTTGTATGCAGGGTCATCCATCATGCCTAAGAGGTCCTCATAATAGTCCTGCCGGATCCAATTCGGCCTCGTATGCCCCATCTTTAGGTTATGAATCATATCCCGGATCTTCTTCGAGCATGCGCTTCGGTAGGTCCTGCGGATCCCCTCGTCGCGATGGGGTGGCCACCAGTACGTTCTCTAATACAGAAAATCAATTATCACGTAATTTACAAAATGGTTGATTAAAGAATCACATAGACTTAACCAAAAAAATATAGATATATACCCTCAACTCGTCGAGCCAGACGTACTGCTCGGTTGGGGGCACCGACGTAAAGTTGAGGTAGGGACCGGAAGTTAGCCTGATAATTTCTCCAAGGGCCCTGCCAACATTAAACGAAAAAACCTACAAAGAAGAAACGACTGAATTATTAACTTGAATAAATGAAAGAAATTTAATAAATTAACTTAAATTTACTTACGAGGTCCCCGCGGGCCATAGCTCTCGTCGAAACTCGCCTCGCGGCCTCTCTGGTACCGTCGGAGGATCCGCGGTCCGCGTATGTACTCCCCAGTAACCGGATGGAACCGAGTATGGGGGTACTCCGGGGCCCACTGTGCAGTAACTGGGGCATCCCCTGGTGGATCCGCTGCTGGTGGTTCCGTAGTGGATCGGATCCGCTAGCAGATACGGACTGATGCCTCGATGAAGTAGTCGATCGAGGGCGGGATGCGTCTGTGCCCGGGGTACTCTCCGGGTCGGGCTCGCTCGATGGGGTCACATCCCGGAACTCTGAATGCGACCACGACCACCAGCACCAGTACGACCACGACCACGACCCGCACCACCACCACCACCACCACGACCAGCACCACGACCACGGCCAGCTATCATGACCTGTAAATAGAACACATAAACATAATTAACAATATGAAAGTGTAAATGGATATAAAAAACTAAACTAAAATATACATACCATCAGTAGGGAGACGAGTGCCGCCGCGACGAAAAAGACTAGGAGTGCCATCTGCAATAAGTAAATAATCGAATGAAAAAAACATGAATTCACGTAATTGCTTTTATGAGGTCAAACTTAATTCATAATTGGAAGTGTTTTTACTATACAACAATATTTAACCTAATCATCGCCTTCGTTCTCATCCTCGGCCTCGTCTTCATCATCATCCTCCTCATCCTCATTCTCATCCTTATCTTCATCGTCGATTTCATCTGTATCCTCATCCCCATCAAATTCTTCTCTTCTTCTTCTTCTTCTCTTCTTCTTCTTCTTCTACCTCAAAATTTGGGACAAGACGCCTCTTTCTCCCCTGGTTGACAGCTAAGTCTTGTGTATCAACCTCTTCCTCCCCTCTATTTTCCTCAATATCTTCAACATCCATTGTATCTGAGTGTTGTCCCAAGTATTGGGACTTTTCGATCTGGTCCTCTTGGTATGCTGGGTCTCCAACGTTGAATGTATTTCTAGATTTAATCTTACATACTGCCCACCAGTCAAATCGATCTCTACGACGCCTTGGGTAGCTTGTATAGTAGACTTGAACAGCCTGATTTGCTATTACAAATGTATCGGACCCTCTATACCTCCTGCGATGATTTATATCGATGAATCTAAATTGTTTATCGATTCTCCAACCGATATTTGGTGTCATATCGAACCACTCACATTTGAACATCACAATATGCATATCATATGGGCCAGTATATTGTAAATCTACAATATCCCGAAGGACTCCATAATAGTCAAAGTCGGCTCGTCGTCATAGACGGTGCCTCTTATGCAAACACGGAATCCTTGGTATTGATGCCGTCATTGATAAATTCGACATTTATAGCATTCTGAGTGGACTTAAACTTGAAGCCATTAACGACATAGCCTGGCCAAGTCTTTATTTGCTTCTTCGGTCCCAGTGCCAGATAAAACACTCTCATGAGTGAGTGTTGTTTCAGGCAATAAAACCTGTAAACAAATATTTATAATTTAAATGTTTCAGATTATATTTAATAATCTCAATTATAATCACAGTTACTTACGTATTTGCGAAACCATGACGGAAATATACAATCAACCTCTCTTTGAAGTCCCTCATCGGTAATATCGGGTCTCCTCATTTTGATTTCATCTCTAAATACACTATTAGAGAAAATAAGAATATATAAGTGTAGTCACTACTTTATCAAATTCGAGATTATAACGAGTGCAAGTGTACTGACTTACTTCTCCAAATCTCTCACTTCTTGTATGTCACAGTTTAACAAGACATATCGGTGAGCGGCATCATACTCGTCGTCTGTCAACCACCGTCTTTTACTAGCCCCAACAGGCTTGCCCCTTACATTGAATATTCCTCCATCCTCAACGTCCTCGTCATTCCTTTGAGGTCTATTTCGATTTGTTTTAACATGAGTATCAAAATAAATGGAGCAGAAGTTTGAAACCTCTTCGATAAGATATGCTTCGCATATCGAAGCCTCTATATGAGCTTTGTTGCCAACTTTCTTCTTTAGATGGTGTAGGTATCTAGAGAGACAAATTATCTTGAGAATTAAGAAAGAATTTTAAAATAAATGGAAATTTAGCTTAAATTATATCGATATTTATGTACCTTTCAAATGGGTACATCCATCGATAATGAACAGATGCACCGACACGGGCTTCATATGGTAGATAAATCGGTAGATGTTCCATGCTGTCGAAGAAGCCAGGAGGAAATATTTTCTCCAACTTGCAAATTGTTAAGATAATCTTCTCCTCAAGTTCAACCATGTGTTGCATAGTCAACTTAGTTGAACAAATATCCCTAAAAAATATTGATAGTTCGGCCAACGGAACCCATACAGCAGAAGGCAACAACTCTTTCAAAGCATGGGCAGTAATCTTTCCATAAACACGTGGCAGTCATGACTCTTTATTCCCGTTAGCTTGCGTTCATTGAGGTCAACGCATCTAGACAAATTCGACACATAGCCGTCGGGAAATCTTAAAGTAGATACCCACTTGCAGATTATTAATCTATCTTCTTTGCTCAATGTGTATTGTGCTATCGGCTTACTTAATTGTCCAGCAGCTCTCCTTTGTATCAAGTTCAGATAAGGACGCTTGCATATCTCGGCAATGTCTTGTCTTGCTTTTGGATTGTCCTTCGTCTTTCCTTTAATGTCCATGACGGTATTGAAGACATTATCGAACACATTCTTTTCGATATGCATAACATCAAGATTATGCCTTATAAGATTATCTTTCCAATAAGGCAAGTCCCAGAAGATACTCCGTTTGGTCTAGTTATGGGTTTGTCCGAACCTATCGACACGATTGTTCGATGGATCTTCCATTACAGTAGGAAAATCTTTACATCTTCCCAAATATCGTATCCCGACAATCTGGCAGGCGGATGAGAAAATTCTTGTTTCCAGCTCTGAATGCGTCCTTGTTCTTTCTCCAAGGATGACTCGCGGACAGAAATTGACGATGACAATCAAAGAAAGAAGTTTTTCCTCCATGCTTAAGGCGGAACGCCTTACTATTTTGCATGCATATCGGACAAGACAGGGTGCCGTGAGTACTCCATCCCGACAGCATACCGTATGCGGGAAAATCATTGATTGTCCACATCAGTGAAGCTCTCATCTGAAAGTTCTGTTTCCTGGAAATATCATACGTCGTGACGCCGATCTCCCACAGCTATTTTAGCTCATCCACCAACGGCTGTAAATATATATCGATATTCTTCGTCGGATTTTTGGGACCCGGTATGATAGCTGTCAAGAACATATAAGAGTCTTCATACACATCTATGGTGGCAGATTGTAAGGGGTCAGAATGACCGGCCAGCAGGAGTATTGAGATCCCGACTGCCCGAAAGGGGCGAATCCATCAGAACATAGCCCCATGCGTACATTTCTGGGCTCTGCAGCAAAATCCGGATGGCGAAAATCGAAATATTTCCACGCCTCTCCATCCGAAGGATGTGATAATTCTCCATCGTCCTTTGTGCGTTCTTCGTTGTGCCACGTCATGTGTTCTGCTGTATTCTGAGACATATACATCCTCTGCAAGCGCTTCGTGATCGACAAGTAATGCATATACTTGTAAGGACGTCGTTTTCTAGTTGACTTTCCTTTTCCCCTGACTTCCTTGTAACGATCCGCATTACAGAAGCGGTAACTTTCTACATCTCGTTCTCCTTGTAGTACAACATACATCCGTTGCGACAACAATCTATCTTGTCGTACCCCAGTCCCAGTTGTTGGACCATCATCTTCGACTTGTAGAAGTTTTTTGGAAGCTCTTTTGATTCCTTCGGTAACACCTCCTTCATTAGTTGTGTAATCCGATCATAGCAAGTTTGTGGCAAGTTAAAATCGGACTTTATGTTCAACAACCGCATCATCACTGACAGTACAGAATATGGATCACAACCAGGATATAAAGAAGTTTCAGCATCCTGAAACATATCATAGAACTCCTTCGCCTCGGGATTAGGATCCTCCGGATCAAAATTAGGCCCTGCCGCATCGTACACCATATCTCGTGAAAGCTTCTGCACGTCTCCATAATCAACGGAGCATTCATCGTCATCGACGACAAAATCCACTACAGCATTATCATCAAAAGCATAAGTAGCAGCATTCGCAACCTGTCTTTCGATATAGTTCACCTTGCGATGACCACAGGTTGTAATCACGTACGAAACCCTTACGGGTCAAATGATCTCTTACACTCACCACTTCTTCGTAACGTCTATTGCACAATTACGACATGGACACTTGATTTTGTTACCGTCCATAAACTGAGCTTTGCTCATTGCATACTTAAGAAACACTTCCACGCCTGCCTGAAAATCGTCACTCACACCTATTCTGCTCTCGTGTTGTCGTTTGTACATCCATGTACGATCAATGAAATAACGATCCATCACAGATTAGATGTAAAAATCTGTATAGTAAGACAAACTAAACAGAATTAGTATATAATCATGTAACTGGTGGATCCGCTAGTATTCTAGCTCGAGAAGAGAAAAATATAAATACAGTTGTTACTAATAGTTCGATACCGATAGTGCGATACCGATAGTTCGATACCGATAGTTCGATACCGATACTGTGATACCGATACCGATAGTGCGATACCGATAATACCGATACCGTAGTTCGATACCGATAGCATGGTTTAAAGTATCGGCCGATACCGATCCGATACGGCCGATACCGATACGGTTTGGCATGTTCGATCCGATACCGACCGATACCAAATATTGACCGATACCGACTATGGGGGTCTTTGTTCCGGTCAATTCGGCAAAACCAATCGGTAAGGGTGACTACTATTTCATATAATTTCAAGACTACTAAGAAATAATGCTGAAATACTTAAAATTATGCCTAAATGTAAATAATATATGTTTTTAAATGTAAATAATTTATTAATAATTATTTGTTTTCCGATACCAAAGTTCGATACTCCGATACGATACCGCCGATACTACCGATATCGCCGATACCAATACTCATAGGAATAGTCCGAAACCGATTCCGATACCGATACCGATTGTGAACCTTGACCGATAGTGCAATACCGATACCGATACCGATAGTGCGATACCGATACCAAACTAAGTCAATCCATCTATTTCTAAATGGCAAGAGTCCACTTCTAGGATATGGGAGCTATATCCTAAATATCTAGTCTAAATTAACTTGATTAGGATACTAGAGTATCCTTATTATCTAGCAAGCACTACCTTAGTCTAGTCACACTAGCGTTAATTACCTATAATTCCTACCATGTCTACAATCACACATTACACCCCAAGCCGTCATGCATGCTAATTATAATAGGCACATATATATGTATATCACAGTTAGATGTATAGACCATGAACCCAAACACTGACTTATGCAGATGAAGAACTCGTACTGTCCTTGACACAGTAACATATACATTATTTAGCCAATATATAAACTAACGGATAACACCCAATATAGATAACACATTATTTATATTATTTAGCCAATATATAAATTAGATGAATTTGATAAGCAAAGTCCCCCGCCGCCCCCGACCAAAGCCCGCCGCCCAAACCCTTGCCCAGCCCCGATGCCCCCGCCCCAAGCCCGCCGCCCAGCCCCCGACGCCCCGCCCCAAGCCCGCCGCCGCGCCCCAAGCCCGCCGCCGCCGCCCCAAGCCCCACCCAGGCCCCGACGCCCCCGCCCCAAGCCAGCCGCCCAGCCCCCGACGCCCCCGCCCCAAGCCAGCCGCCCAGCCCCCGACGCCCCCGTCCCAAGCCCGAATGTCCACAAGCCCGCCGCCCCCGCCCCAAGCCCGCCGCCCCCGACGCCCCCGCCCCAAGCCAGCCGCCCAACAACCGACGCCCCCGCCCCAACCCCGAATGTCCCCAAGCCCGCCGCGAGAGACACCACAACACAGAGAGAGAGATAGAGAAAGAGAGGAGATTACCTTCGGGAGAGAGAGGAGAGGACGCCGTCGCCGTTCACGAAGCCGCGCGAGAGAGAGAGACAGAGAGAGAAGAGAGAGAGAGAGATTGAATTTGGGGGGAATGCCAAAAGTTCCCCCCCTTTTCATTTAAGTCTGGAACGCTCATTTAGCGACGGAAGGGCGACTGTTACATATCCGTCGCGGCCGTCGGTATTTATTGATTATCCGACTAATTATCCGTCGCTACGTAGTCGAAGATATGTCCCGCCAATTATCTATACAATTCCCGCCAAAAAACGACTACGTGGCGACGGATGAAGAACCGTCGCTAATACACCGACAAGCTAGCGACGGATGTGCGGCCTTTCCTGCCCTTAAAATTAAAAAAAAATGGCAAATGTTTATGGTCAGTAATCAGTCGCAAAGCGGCCACTAAACCGTCGCTAATACTGATGGAATAATTTCGTCGCTAAACCTCCGTCGCTAAATGAGCGTATTTTGGTAGTGAGGGTAAAATTTAGGAGATGGTCAATTCCGATACAATCACTCTCCAACAAGACGAGAAAATTGTAATGGCTAACGTCGTCTCTTTACAGTTTTGAGATATTTCGGCTCAACTTGTGCTTGACGGTGTCATCTCTATCCCGAGAACTATGCTAGAGATTGTTAATCTTTCACCTGCACGAACTGATGGTCTTGTTCCTCTGTCTACTGATAAAGGAGAAATTATGTAGATCCATCCAGATTTAGTGGCCGACTTCGAAACACCGTCGTCCTCCACCAAGTCTAAGAAGGCCACTAAAAATAAATCATGTCATATGATTTCGTTGGGTGAACTTGTCTTTCACCTCTAACTGCTACCTTCATCTCGTATCAGATAATCTTTTTTTTCTTCCCTTGAGACAATATTGTCAAAGTCAGAAGCCAAATATCAACCAGCTTTCCATCTGTATAGTCCCGTCTCGTGAACTAATGATGAAAT